>JAWPHD010007300.1:0-130916 GCA_037043455.1 Cyrtodaria siliqua
ACCACAAATTCCACCGTGGACTTTGGAAACACCAACAATTATTTTTGTGATCTTTGTAATAGTAACAAATCCAGTATAGACCCTAGTCTTTCAAAGCAAATTTAATGAAGTTAAGTCGAAATACAGTAACTTTCAACATATATAGTTACACAGATGGTTCTAAAGATGGAGATAAGGTAGCTGTAGCAGAGCCGCCTGCCTGACAAGGCCTCTATCTTTTCAGCTGAACTTAAGGCAACTGATGATGACCATTTTGTAATTATTTCTGATTCCCTTTCATCTCTTCAAGCCCTGGGTAATGTAAAACATGATAACCCAGTTGTGCTTCAACTTTTACAAAAATACAATTCTCTTATAGTTGATGTTATTAACCTGCAGCTTTATCTGGTCGATTCAAAGGCTATGCTTTAAGAGTTAAGATCAGTGCCCACAATGGATGGTTATGATTATGTAAATATACAGTTAATTTCTGCTGGCTTCGAAGACATGTAGGAATACGTGGTAATGATAGAGCTGATAGTGCTGCTAAAGCAGCATTAAGTTTACATATATATCATGCCAAATTACCTTATACTGATTTTAAAAGTTATATTAACACATATATTCGTAACTCTTGGCAAGCCGTTTGGGATTTGTCAGTTAACAATAAAATCCATTCAATTAAATTGTTACTCGGAGAAAGGCGTTCTTCTAGTAGACCCATTCGCCAAGAAGAAGTTGTCCTAGCCCGGTGCAGGATAGGGAATACACATTATACTCATTCATATTTATTACAAGCTGAGCAATTACCAGAATGTATACCCTGCTTTGCACTGTTAACGGTCAAACACATCTTCTTGGAATGTGTAGGCTTTGATCCTATGCGTCAAAGGTACTACAATGTTAATACTATGAAAGAGTTATTTGATACTATAGATTTTAGTATTGTTTTAGATTTCCTGAAGAAATCAGACTACATAAATCATTATAATAATCAGACTTTATAAATCATTATAATATGTTCTTATATAATTATATTTACTTGTTTATACACCCGTTGATGGGCATTTGTTGATTTACATTTACACGTAGTTTGTGTTGCTGCCGTGTCGTCCCTTATTTGTAAATAGTTTTATCTTTATATATTTATATTAATTTTTATTTACTACTTCATTTCTTCATCTTTCATCAGTTTTTGCGCACAGTATGACCTATTTTTGTGTCGACGTGCCACAAAACATGCAATATTACCTCACTATATAGTTGTAGTTGACACAAACAGTTTATGTTATTGTTATTATTTGAAAAAATGGAAAACACGGTCAAGAGATGACCGCCATTTCTACTGGTATCATAAGTTTATAGACGGCCTGTGCACACACTATTTCAGCTACGTTCGCGACAATTACTACGACTATGTACCTCTCCGTCGTCGCCAAGCGACTGTAGATATGACAACAATAACCATGACAACGACGCCTCACATTAACTGGGTCACATATCTTTATGATACACTTCGTGCAGACTATGTCCCGATGGAACTTTTTAAAGGTACTTATTCATATTTAACCTGTGTACATATCCAATTATTATGAAAGGGAACATGTTTAAAGGGAACATGATTAAATCAAGGCTTCGAATAAATCCTAAATTAACAAGCACAATGCTGTTCCTCCCAGAAAACCACAGAAATAAAAAATGATTAACATCGTCAACAGATAGTTGCCGCAATTACTCTCGGTTCATACGAAATGGCTTATTATTATATTAAACTTTATCACATAACTTACGGTGTGGGATATACAGTACCATTAGTTATATAAGTATGCAAATAAGCCTAAAATGTGCTGTCAAAAAAAATCGATAATGACTATGATCCAATTCCCACGGTTTATGTCGGTTTCGCGTGTTAAAGCGACAGGCAAAACGCAATACAAGTCGATATGTGAGTTATGTGATAAATAGAATCTAACATTCGCTTTCATTCATTATTGAATTATTATAAACTCGCATTATTTCATTTTGCCAACTTGTTTAATAAATTCAATAATGAACGAGTACTCATGTAAGATCCTCTATGAATTGAATTGATGTTTAATACTTCAGCAACACACTGGTTTAGGTTATTTAGAGCAGTCCCAGCCAGAGTACATAGGAAGCTGAGAACTGTGCCCTACTTTTACTATCGAATCGATACCTACGTTTCTTCCTCAATCGTTCTCAGGTGATAGACTCTGATACACGGGACCACCCGGTTCACGTCCCCATTCGTCCGATGAGGATGTCCCCATTCGTCGGACGAGGCTACAGGAAGCGTCTTGCCTAGTGGGGCCAGTGAGACTCGATCCCGTGATCTCAGGATTCAGAGTTGGGACAAGGGGCATCACAACCCCCTTTATAGAAGATAAAACTACAATAGCTAACTGCTTATTTCAAGTAGCTATCCCGCCAATACAGCCACATTTTAAACATATGTACTCCGTTTCTAAACCTACTGACGACGAGGTTTATATATAACTTAAATATTTTGAGAATCCAAACTCTATAGTATAAACGGCTTTAACCAGCCAGACCAAACCCTTGGAGCGTCTAATTAAGAGTTACCAACACATGAGTAAGAATTACTCATATTCAAACTCGGGTATTTTAAGAACCCGTTAATAAATCTATACTTTTAATTGGCACATACACATTATTACATGACGTGAACACATGTATAGTTTTGATAAACGAGTTTGTAGTGTAATTTTGTCATTATTTTGGCAGGTTACTTTCTTTAAGAGTTTAATAGTCACCAGAAACAAACTCTTGCGTATCGCCTATTATTATTCCATTGTGTTCGTGTATAGATTCAACATAATACCGAAGTATGTCAAAAGGTGTCTATAGAGTTTAGTAACCAGTGTTTTTGAGATACGGGAAATATCTCCCGAGGTAGAGAAATGGCCCCGATATAAGCCATTTCTCTACCGAGGGAGATATTTTCAGTATCTCAGGTTATTAAACTATACTGTATATTACATAATTTAAAATGATATTTTATTAATATTTCTAATGATTCACGCCTTTTTACACCAGTTTGCACGAGAACGCCAAGACGACGTTACGTCATACAAACAAAACAAGTGGAACCGGAACTCTTTGTTAATTTCCGTAATCGTTATTTCCTAGTGGCGGAATCTGATGAAGATGTCCGTAAACATCATTTGGCATTCCCGCAACTGACGGAAAAGGCCGAGCAATGTTCCGTACTAACAAGTAGATAAAGCTTTTCTATTCCCAGTATTTCCTATACAAATCACAGACAAATATGTAATATAATGTATTATCAACAGTTTCTGATATTTTCTAGTAGTTTACTCCTGTATCATGTTTTAACAAGGTCTGATGAACTGTGGCAAGGAGTATGCCATGTTTGCCATCGATGCCCCGGCAGACCTGAAGAATGCGCTCCAAATCGACTACTACAGTGTACCAGGAATAGGTAAGTTGAATTGGCTACAATAATGCATATTCATAATTTTGTTAGAGCATCATCAATAAAACTGACCAATCAGTGACCAGAAATAAGACCTACCTAATTCATTCTGGTAGGTGATAAACTCGGTCTTTATCCTTGATGTTCAACCAAGTTTACTGTTAAAATTAAGGTATCTACAATGTGATTCTTTTAAAACCCTGTATATTTCATGCACATTCATGCAAACTGATTCAACATACATATCTTTCAAAATCAAAATCTTGAAAATTATCATCTTTTTACTTGGTCAAAGATTTTTATTTTACTATAGAACCTAAGGATAAAAACCGAGTAACACACATTTTATCACCTACTGCAAATCAGATAAAATCTCAACATCTCTGCAATGAAAAATTATGAATAATGCATATTCTCGTCCTGTCTATCAAGAAGATGTAGTGAGTCTGGCTCCTGAAATCAGGGTAGGGTATGTGAGCGCACATATATTTATTTCAGGTTTGTATAAGTTGGGTTTTATAGAAAACTCAGTTGCATACATGCCCATTAAAACCTTGTCGTAGCCGTGTTTTTTTTCCACAGATCAGAGTAGGAAAGGTTCATACACATTTAGACATGAACAATTTTTGGACTTATGTAAAACCGAGAATCACATATTACCGATAAAACCCGTGTACTATGCTGAATGTTCAATTTTAAAATGACATTTTTTCCTTTAAACACAACATTGCCGAGTTGATTTAAATTAAATCTTCACTAAATCATTTTTAAATTTAAACAGTGTATGAAAACAACAACTCAGTGATGTCGTTCCGAATACCTTCAACCGAAAAAACTCAAGTGATTATTAATAGTTATGTGTACTTTATGTATATATTTGTTGCATGAAAACAAAGTGATCAAGCTTGTAAAGTTATTCTGTTTTCATCTCAATTTCAGGAAAATGAAGAGGCAACAGGAACAAGTGATGATGATGTTTTCATGCATATAAAACTCCCAGTTTGATTTTTGATTGTTTTCTCAGTGACCGTCAATGGATTAAAAATTATAGTTTTGAAGTTCTTTCAATATCCTGCCCCCACAAGGTAAAATAGCATTTTCGAATTTCAAAAACAATGAAACAAATATTTTAGCAAAAATATATCAAATACTTGTGTTGACGATTACTTCATCTCTGGATGCCCATATAGTCGGAGAATGTATGTATGATATTAAGTTATGAACTTTTAAAAGTGCCCAACGTGTTTTTGACAGTGAAGGGTAAGGGACAGCCCTATTCCATAAAACAAAAAGCTACCAAAAAAGTATATAACATTCCGGAAAAACAACAATATGGCAGTGCATCTTTTGAATTGGTTTTGCCTTCTGTATATAACAATTTCATTTACTAAGAAACAAACCTGCCAAATCACAGCAAAATTACACAACAAAACCCTTTATTCAAAACCCTTTCCAGGTCATATAATCGTGTATTTTTGCCAATTAAAAGTGTTCTTAAAAAAACACGTGAATGAACATGCGTAAAATGAATTATGACTTGGTAACTTAATTCGGACACTTTATCAGGGTTCATCCTGGCTGGTTAAAGCTCTATAGAGTTTGGATTCTGAAAATATGTTGTATATATCAAAGGTGTATATACATATACCTCCACCGTCGTTAGAAAGTGTACATCTGTTGTAATATTTGTCTGTTGATGGATAGGGACTGTAAAACTACATTCAAGAAGCAGAACAAATATTCCAACAATATACTGTTACCATTCACTCAAGATCAAAGCTTTTAATTCATATATACATGATCATCTGTCTTTAACTTATATTGCCTATTAAAGAGGCACTACCTATATCTACGCGATTTTTAATGTAAAATATTAAATACTCAATATTACTGCATTTATATGTATACAAAGCTATTTTATGAGTATTCTAAGAAGAAACATGGTTCGTATTCCAGTTCTGTAAATTATTAATTATGATCAAAATATCTTGAATAAAATGCTGCCCAGCCGTTTATTCCTGCCGGAGAACTACGAGTTTTTACGATTTTCTCGGACATGCGCAATGCGATTACAAACTATTCGGCGCAGTTCCGATAGCAAACGAATCGATCGGAACTCTTCGCTAATCAGACGAGGTAGTTCCGATTGTAAACGAATAAGATCGGAAAATCTCCGCAATCGGCTTGTCTAAAACAATTACGAATACAATTTCAAAAATCCGATCTTTTCAATACTGTTTTTCCCCATCAAAACGGATATTACATTGGGTGATATTATTGCCATTTACCTTTTTCATAGTCCTCTTTATAATTAAGTAAGGTTTATATCAATTGGTGGACAAAAAGATATAGGTAGAGCCTCTTTAATGCTACCTGGTTTGTTAGAGGATATAGATGATCCTTATTTTACAGTTTCCCGTTTTATTAGGATGACAATAGGGTAAGAGTGAGGTTTGATGCACCCTAGAATCTGTTTTAATTTTAATGCGTGTTTTTGGTGGACTGCATTTGTATCTACTGCAACCTAGAGTGAATTGTTCATTCAAAAATTCTTTACTACATCTGTTTTCATCAAATTATGCATTTTACAATCTAGGGCTATTTCATTATAACATAGCCGGATTCCTTATAAGGCAATTTAATAAATATCTATGGGTGAACACTATTATATGAAATTTGGTTACATTACGTGGTCCGAGTATTAACTTTCATACCCCATCCAACCCCTTCTACAAGAAGCGAAAACGGGCTTGGCTGGGGTATGAAATAAAACCTTTATTTTGGCTTAAAAGGTTTGCATATTGTAAAATTAAAACATTTAATAGGGAATTTTAAACAAGTTTTTGCATTTTTCCAGTAAAAAATGTTTTTTAAACATGTTTTATTGTCGAAATATCCTTTATAAAATCCTGCTAATATAAGCTTTCCCATCGCTTAATGTAATTAAGGCGACCACGTTAACTTAATTTTGCATCTATAGGTGGGTGTTTAAATTCAAAAGTGCCTTCCTGGGGTCCCATGTATGTTTTAATGGAATATCCCTTAATAGTTACACATATAATTCATCGGTGAATTGTAAGTTGTTGTTTTTTCATTCGGATATCGCTGATTGTCGGTATTAAAGTTAACAGGAACTGTAACATTCACAGATCACATCAACCAAAAACAGGCATTCAAAACAAACAAACAAACAGTTACATGGATACATAGAAGCAAAGTTTGGGACACCTCAAACATAAAAGGGTCGACAATAGGGGAATTTCCTTGGAACAGTCAGTGGCGAAGAGGCATCTCCATGGCCGAGGGGTTAACAACGTTGCCGCCTCTCATTGCTGCGGGTTTGAATCCCACTTGGAGCTCGACCTGTGAGGAAGTGTCGATTTTACGGATGGCTGGAGGTGTACAGTACTGGTTCTGCACAGGAAAAGTGGGTAGTCTGCCGCCACCACAAAAAATAACCTTACATGTGTTGAAAATGATGTAAAACAAAATAGAAACAAACAAACAGTGGCAAAAAGGCTGCTGGAGTTTAAATCAGGGTCTAGGGTTTCTTTATAGAGATGTTATAAAATAACAGTTTCAATATGGAGACAAAGTCTGTAAGCTACAAACAACATATTCACATTGTTAATATCACGTTTATTAAATATAACAAATCGTTCACGATAAAATATTGTCATTTAACACAATGCAACAAATTAAACTCTGTCTTTCTTCTTCTTTTTCCATTTATCCTTCTTCTTTTTGACTGGTTTCGCGGGTCTAGGTTTGTTGCGATCCTTCTCCAACATCTTGTCTTGCACTTTCTTGTCTTTCTTCACGTTCTGGATGGCATTTCGTTCTGTGTCTGGGGAATATGAAGAAGTGAATAAGTCAATTAAATCAAGGTTAAACACACAAAAGAAAATGTTCTTGTGGTAAAGATTCGTTCCAGAGAGAGATAAAGACAGCGGTGAAGGAAACATTGGAATCAATAGAGATTATTTAGCTGCTGGGATCGATTATAGGGAAATCCATCATGAGATGATAGGGGTGTGGTTCTTTTCACGAACGAGCATAAGTGAGTGAGTGAAAAAACAACACATGCCTACCATCGAGTGAAGGATTTCCATATAATCGATCACAACAGTTAAATAATCTATTTATTACTTTTTTAATCAGATTATGTATGATTTTAACCAGAATGATTTGCTTTATTTAGCATTATCGGTGGATGACGTCGATGTAACCAACACGTTATTGACGTCATAACCTCAACGTCGCAGTTAGTTATTTTTGTGTTCGGAGTTAGTTATTAATATTTAGCGATTATGAATATTCTTTCACCGAGAAATCCCAATCTTTCACTGATAAAAATGTAATTAAACTGGATCCCTACTCTTACTATCGAATAGATTCTTATGGTTCCTTAACATGCTCCGAGATTAAATCTCACAGGACTGCCTGATTTACATGAGTATCTGAAAGACGAGGCTGAGGATTTAAGTGTCTTACTCAATGACATACAAACCTAGCCACACTGGCGAGACTTGACCGCTTGATCTCCAGCGGAAGCAAAGTGTTGCAGTTTGGTGCTTTCTTAAACAATACATATTTATTCACATAAACATATACCATAATACAATTATATTATTAAAACTATTGTATAAACATAAACATTTGAAAACAGGATTCAGAAAAGACTCCTCTAGGTCACGCCCCATTGTGTGGACATTTTAATATTTGATGGGCCTAGCCCCTGTATGCGGTCCTCTCAATACAGCATGGACTTGGATACCCTTTTTACAGGAGTGACTTGAGGCATGAAGTGCAAGGTTGCAAAACTCAACCTGCCGGAAAAATTATTCATAAAGCATTTAAAAATATTGATAAATAAAAGGGAGAACTTTTTTTTACCAAACGTAAACGTTTCTGAGAATAACCCCCAGTCAAAAACAGAAATAATTTGACTGCAGGTATGCATGTACGGTAAATAAATATGGCGGCTGTCATGAACTTTGACTGTAGGATAAAAGTATTCATTTTCAGATATTAACACATTGGATGATAGCTCACAGAAATACACACAACTTCAGGAATGTCTATACGTTATTTAAAGTACTTATCTTCTGTACTGCTAACATTAGGGACTACGGGACGCATTTTGTTGAAAAACCTTAATTAGCCTATTTAAATATGTCAAAGACTGATTCAGTTACTATAGTTTTCTAAATTTCTAAACAAGAGGCCCAAGAGGGCCTGTGATGCTCTACTGGCTCAAGATAAAGTTTATGTATAAGGGGCCAAAAATCATTCAACCAGAACATGGCAATGATAGGTCCAACTAGGCTTAGTAATGATCATTCTCGCCAAGATTCCCTGAAATCTGGCAAAGAGTTCAGAAGAGACTAATCTGGACAAAGTCTGTGTATTAAAACATTTAAAGGGTCACAACTCTGCCATAAATCATTCACCGAAATATGGCGATGATATGCACAACTAGGCTTGATACTGATCATCCTTGTCAAGTTTCGTCTATATCCAGCCAGGGTTCAGGAGAACGAGCCCAGAAAAAATTGTGGTATCAACATTTTTTAAAGGGCCATAACTCTGCCAAATATCTGTAACCTGGAACGTGACGACGACATGCACAACTAGGCTTGGTGCTGATCATCCCTGCAAAGTTTCATTGAAATCTGGCGAGGGGTTCAGGAGAAGTAGATCAAACAAAGTTTGTGTATTAAAACCTTTAAAGGGCCATAATTCTGCCAAAAAAATCATTCAACTGGAATACGGCAATGACTTGCACAACTAGACATGGAATTGATCATCCTAAAAAGCTTCGTTTAAATCCGGCCAGGGTTCAAGAGAACTAGTCGGAACAAAGTTTGTGTATTAAAACCTTTAAAGGGCTATAACTCCGCCTAAATCATTCAACTGGAACACGGTGACTATGTACAACTAGGCTTGGTACTAATCATCCTGCAAAGTTTCAATGAAATTCGGCCAAATGAAGGCCCTTTTGTCTTAATGAGGCCAAGATATAGCATATTTCAGAAAATCAAGGGCCATGACTCCGATGTAAATGGTCCAATCTGGATGGTTTTCAAACTTGTCCAAGCTCTCACTGATATTAACAATCTGGTAAAGTTTCTTAAAGATCGAATGAAAGATAAAGGCCCTATCGTCTTAACGAGTCAAAATATAGCATTTTTAACTAAATCAAGGGCCATAAATCCGCTGTTAATGGTCTGATCTAGCTGGTTTTCGAACTTGTCCGAGCTTTCATTTATATAAACAATGTGGTAAAGTTTGGAAAGGATTGGATGAAAGATGAAGGCCCTATCGTCTTAATGAGGCAAAATATAGCATTTTTAACTAAATCAAGGGCATCAACTCTGCTGTTAATGGTCCGTTCTAACTGGTTTTTGAACTTGTCTAAGCTTTCATTGATAGTAACAACGTGTGCAAGTTTGCTAAAGATCAAATAATAAATGAAGGTGCTCGAGTGTTCACAAGGCTTATATGGCATTTTTCAGCAAAACAAGGGCCATAACTCCGGTGAAATTATTTCGATCTTGCCGGTTTTCGAACTTGTCCGAGCTTTCATTGATTTAAAGACACTGGCAAAGTTAAGTAATGGTCCGATTAATATTGAAGGCCCTAGAGTGTTCACAAGGCAGAAAATAGCATTTTTCAGAAAAAACAAGGGCATAACTCCGGTGTTACTGATTCAATTTAGCTGTTTTCGAACTTATTTGAGCTTTTATTAATATTAACAATCTGTGCAAGTTTGGTAAAGATCAAATAATAAATGAATGTGCTAGAGTGTTCACAAGGCAGAAAATGGCTTTTCCAGAAAAAACAAGGGCCATAACTCTGGTGTTACTGACCCAATTTGGCTGATTTTCGAACTTGTCCAAGCTATCATTGGTATTAACAATCTGTGCAAGTTTGGTAATGATCAAATAATAAATGAAGGTGTTAGAGCGTTCACAAGGCAGAAAATAGCAATTTTCAGAAAAAGCAAGGGCCATAACTCCGGCGTTACTGATCTGATTTGGCTGGTTTTCGAACTTATCCGAGCTTTCATTGTTATTACCAATCTGTGCAAGTTTGGTAAAGATCAAATAATAAATGAAGGTGCTAGAGTGTTCACAAGGCTTAATATGGCATTTTTCAGCAAAACAAGGGCCATAACTCCGGTGAAATTATCCGATCCGGCTGGTTTTCGAACTTGTCCGAGCTTTCATTGATATAAAGACACTGGTAAAGTTTCGTAAAGATTCGATTAATAATGAAGGCCCTAGAGTGTTCACAAGGCAAAAGTTAACAGACGGACGACGGACAACTCGGCATCCCATAAGCTCTGCTGGCCTTTGGCCAGTAGAGCTAACAAGAGGCCCAAGAGGGCCTGTGGACGCTCTACTGGCTAACATGGCTCTTATAACATCAATAAAGTGAGTGACTGCCATTTACGTTTTTTTGAAAGTTTCGGACAAAAAACAGCTTTTTAACTAAATCAAGGGCCATAACTAAAGAATCTGGTAAAGTTTGGTAAATATCAGATGAAAAATGAAGGCCCAACCGTATTAACGAGGCAACATATAGCATGTTTAACTAAATCAAGAACACCTCTGTTACTGGTCCGACTGGTCGAACATAGAGCTAAAAAAAAAAAAAATCAAAAAAATTAAAAAAAAAATTAAAAAAAATAAACATTAAAAATATTTAAAAAAAAATAAAAAAATAAAAATATTTAAAAAAAAAAATAATGAATAAAAAAAAAATATTTAAAAAAAAAAAAAAAAATCAATCAAAAATAAAAAAAAAAATTCAAAAAAAAATATTAAAAAAAAAAAAAATCAAAAAAAAAATCCCTATACATGTCTATGTAAAACATGTGACCCTTGGGGCGGGGTCAAATATGACCCGAGGGTTACCATTTGAACAAACTTGGTAAAGGACCATAAACTTATAGCAAATGCAAAATATTAAACCTCTGGCTCTTGCAGTTCCAGAGAAGAAGATTTTTTTCAGTTTTTCCCTATACAAGCATTTATGTAAAACTGTGACCCCCGGGGCAGTCCAGATGTGACACCAGGGTCCCCATTTGAACAAAATTGGTAAAGGACCATAAGCTTATAGCAACAGCAAAATATTAAACCTCTGGCTCTTGCAGTTTCAGAGAAGAAGATTTTTTAAGTTTTTCCCTATACATGTCTATGTAAAACATGTGACCCTTGGGGCGGGGCCAAATGTGACCCCAGGGTCACCATTTGAACAAACTTGGTAAAGAACCATAAGCTTTTAGCAAATGCAAAATATTAAACCTCTGGCTCTTGCAGTTCCAGAGAAGATTTTTTTTTTCAGTTTTCCCCTATACAAGCATTTATGTAAAACTGTGAATCTCCGGGGCAGGGCCAGATGTGACCCCAGGGTCCCCATTTGAACAAAATAGGTAAAGGACTATAAGCTTATAGCAACAGCAAAATATTAAACCTCTGGCTCTTGCAGTTTCAGAGAAGAAGATTTTTTAAGCTTTTCCCTATACATGTCTATGTAAAACATGTGACCCTTGGGGCGGGACCAAATGTGACCCCAGGGTCACCATTTGAACAAACTTGGTAAAGGTCCATAAGCTTATAATAAATGTAACATATCAAACCTCTGGCTCTTGTAGTTTCCGAGAAGAAGATTTTTAAAAAAAAAATCCTATATAAGTCTATGTAAAACTGTGACCCTCGGGGCAGGGACAAATTTGACCCCAGGGTCACCATTTGAACAAACTTAGTAGAGGACCATAAGCTGATGCTACATGTATTACATGAGAGCTCTGTGCCATGTGGTTCCAGAGAAGAAGAATTTTTTCAGTTTTTCCCTATACAAGCCTATGTAAAACTGTGATCCCCGGGGTGGGGCCAAATGTGACCCCTGGGTCACCATTTGAACAAACTTGTTAGAGGACCACAAGCTTATAGCAAATGCAAAATATTAAACCTCTGGCTCTTGCAGTTTCAGAGAAGAAGATTTTTTAAGTTTTTCCCTATACATGTCTATGTAAAACATGTGACCCTTGGGGCGGGGCCAAAAGTGACCCGAGGGTCACCATTTGAACAAACTTGGTAAAGGACCATAAGCTTATAGTAAATGCAAAATATCAAACCTCATGCTCTTGTAGTTTCCGAGAAGAAGATTTTTAAAAAAAAATCCTATATAAGTCTATGTAAAACTGTGACCCCCGCGGCGGGGACAAATTTGACCCCAGGGTCACCATTTGAACAAACTTAGTAGAGGACCATAAGCTGATGCTACATGTAATACATGAGAGCTCTGTGCCTTGTGGTTTCAGAGAAGAAGATTTTTAAAAATTTTCCTATATGTCTATATGAAAAACATGCAAAACCTCAATATACAAATTTTGGACCCCCGGGGCACGGCCATTTTTGACCCCGGGGACTTTATTTGAACAAACTTGATAGTCTAGGCGTTGGCGATCATTTTAAAAGAAAAACTGTTGAAATCTGTCCAGCGGTTCTGGAGAAGAAGATTTTTTAAGGTTTCGACCATATATGGTAATGGCAGCCATCTTGGATGTAGCGTTGACCTAATTTTAACAAATCTAAAAAGCATTCATCTAAGGATCATCCACGTGAAGTTCGGTCGAAATTAGCCAAGCGGTTTCTGAGGAGAAGTCGTTTGAAGAAAAGTTAACGGACGACAGACAGACGACAGACGACGGACGACGGACAACACAGCATCCCATAAGCTCTGCTGGCCCTCGGCCAGTAGAGCTAAAAACTAGAAATGCGTCCATGAGGCATGGATGTCCCGTCCCCACTGAAAACAATCCATGGACATAAAATTTGGAATAAAAGGGCGTAATACTGGTAATATAAGGTTGATTCAATATGCACATCATGACTTCATAGATAAGCATCCTGTATAGTTTCAAAACAATCGGTTGAAAACTGTGGGAGGAGATAGACACACAATAAAATTACATAAAATTTGATGAAAAAAGGCTGTAACTCAGGTATTCCATGGTCGACTTTCATGCCCAATTGATATGGACATATTTAAAAAATAGGTATTATAAAGCATCCTGTAAGTTTTCAAAACAATCGGTTGAAAACTGTGGGAGGAGATAGACATACAAACTTTTCGGGATGGATGGACGGACATGGCTAATGTTATATCCCCACTCACCATTCGGTGGTGGGGGCATTAAAAAAACAATAACACATTATTAGAATTATTAAATTAATAATGAGATATGAAAGAATCAGTTACTTTTGCTAGGCAGTGCAGACAAGCGGCCCGACTTGGTTGGGTATTTCCCACCATAGGCTTGTGGTATGAGAGGCTGCTTCATGCGCAACGCTAGCTCTGCCCTCATGTGCTTGATATACTTCCTCTTTTGGCCTTGCTCACTGTCGTCTCCGATGTCATTCAAACTTACAAAGGTCAAGGTCATTTTCTTGAGAACTAAACATCTCTTTCCCTATTGTTGATATCTGAGGATATTATCAATTAGAATGCTGCATGTTTGATGAATGTGTCTCTTTTAAATACAGATTTCTGAAAAACACTCTGAGGAAATAAATAAGATATGATTTCTTCTAAAAAATATAGTTCTAACGAAACTGATCTTTTTTATTTTTTTTGTAATCACTGTTTAAGCTACAGACTTTCCATCATGCATTGCTTGCTAAATTTAGTTTACAATAACAGAAACCAATCGTACAGATTTTTGTTTTGTTTAAGGATGAAGGTACAAACACGTCTGCTCCATATTCAAGTAGCGTAGAGTATCGTAGCGGGATAAGGGTCTGATTTTAATGAGATTGCTCCATATTTGAAGCATTCAATGAAAACAACCGATGTATGAAAACAACCGATGAGGACTGCTAATTTGATTGAAAAAATTACCATCCAGACAAAAGGTGTGCCTGTGTATACAAAGTAGTACCAACATATATGGACATTTTCAGTAAGTGCCAGACATGCAATATTTGGGAGCGATGTTTGTACCTACATCTTGTGACTGGGCAAACACAATGCATGTAACACCTGGATAGGGACTATTGTCAACATATAAACATTTAGATTTTTTAATATAAACTACAAAAAGGATACAGTCCTTCGTCCTCTATGTCGATGCCAACTTCATCTGCTGCCTTCTGGAACCAATCATTCTGTCTCTTCGCCTTCTTAAATCTGCAAAATTAATCTTAAAGTTCATTTAAAATCTTACATATGGCATGACCCAACATATCAACAGTTGTCAGTTTTAAAACTAGAGAGGTGTTCCGCGGAACACGGGTGTCACCTGTCAGAGCTTTGTCAGTATAACAAGGTTTTTTGGAACCAGATAAATGACCTTGTGAATAAAACAAGAGGTCAATGACCTTGAAGCTCTACTGATAGGTTTTTGATAGCTGGATCAGCATTCCTGTGAAGTTTCATGAAAATCCGTCAAGTAGTTTCTGAGGACTAGTCGCTACAGTTTTCATTATATAACTCTACATGTATGTAAACAAAGATGGCCGCTGGCGGCCATGTTTAACGTCAAATCAAAATAATTTTCGACAAGGATCAACGTCATGTCATACTGATCATTTTTGAAAAAGTCCCATATCAATATCACTTATAGTTTTCAATAAGTAGTCACTACAAACTTGTATTTTGAAAATCTATTTTTAGCTATGGTGGCCATCTTGAATTTCCGGCCGACCTGAAATTTTGCTAGGATCAATTAGAAATCAAGAGCAACATTCCTGTGAAGTTTCATGAAAATCCGTCAAGTAGTTACAGAGGAGTAGTCGCTACAAGTTTTTACTAGATAACTCTATGTAAACAAAGATGGCCGCTGACAGTCATGTTTAACATTGAATCAAAACGATTTTCGACAAGGACCAACATCATGTCATGCTGATCATTTTAGAATATCAATATCACTTATAGTTTTCAAGAAGTAGTCGCTACAAACTTGTTTTTTGAAAATCTATTTTTAGCCGTGGCGGCCATCTTGAATTTCAGGCCGACCTGAAATTTTGCTAGGATCAATTAGACATCAACAGCAACATTCGTGTGAAGTTTCATGAAAATCCGTCAGGTAGTTTCAGAGGAGTAGTCGCTACAAGTTTTTACTAGATAACTCTATGTAAACAAAGATGGCCACTGACAGTCATGTTTAACATTGAATCAAAACGATTTTCGACAAGGACCAACATCATGTCATGCTGATCATTTTAGAATATCAATATCACTTATAGTTTTCAAGAAGTAGTCGCTACAAACTTGTTTTTTGAAAATCTATTTTTAGCCGTGGCGGCCATCTCGAATTTCAGGCCGACCTGAAATTTTGCTAGGATCAATTAGACATCAACAGCAACATTTGTGTGAAGTTTCATGAAAATCCGTCAAGTAGTTTCAGAGGAGTAGTCGCTACAAGTTTTCATTATATAACTCTATGTAAACAAAGATGGCCGCTGGCAGCCATGTTTAACATTGAATCAAAATAATTTTCGACATTGATCAACATCATGTCATACTGATCATTTTAGGAAAAGATGCATATCAATATCACATATAGTTTTCAAGAAGTAGTCGCTACAAACTTGTTTTTTGAAAATTTATATTTAGCCGCGGCAGCCATCTTGAATTTCCGGCCGACCTGAAATTTTGCTAGGATCAATAAGACACCAAGAGCAACATTCCTGTAAAGTTTCATGAAAATGCGTCAAGTAGTTTCAGAGGAGTAGTTGCTACAAGTTTTCATTATATAACTCTATGTAAACAAAGATGGCTGCCATGTTTAACGTCGCATCACAATAATTTTCGACAAGGATCAACATCATTCCATACTGATCATTTTAGAAAAAGTCCCATATCAATATCACTTATAGTTTTCAAGAAGTATTCGATATAAACTTGTATTTTGAAAATCAATTGTTAGCTATGGCGGCCATCTTGAATTTCCGACCATCCTGAAATGTTGCTAGGATTATTTAGACATCAAGAGCAACATTCCTGTGAAGTTTCATGGGAATCCGTCGAGTAGTTTCAGAGGAGTAGTCGCTACAAGTTTTTACTAAATAACTCGATGTAAACAAAGATGGCCGCTGGCAGCCATGTTTAACGTGGAATCAAAACGATTTTCGACAAGGACCAACATCATGTCATGCTGATCATTTTAGAAAAAGTCCCATATCAATATCACTTAGAGTTTTCAAGAAGTAGTCGCTACAAACTTTTGTAAAAATCTATTTTTAGATTTGGTGGCCATCTTGGATTTCACATCAACATGAATTTTTGCTAGGATCAACTAGACTTCATGGGCAATATTTCTCTAAAGTTTCATGCAAATCCATTCAGTAGTTTCAGAGGAGTAGTCGTTACAAAAAAAGTTTACAGACAGACAGACGGACACCGCACCACAGCATAAGCTCTGCTGATCTCTGATTACTGATCAGTAGAGCTAAAAGTGAGTATTTAACCCATATAATGACCTTCAGTGTGACCTTGACCTTGATATTTTAGTATGGCTGTGTAGATGTTGTCACGATGAGTAAATATTGAAAGTTTGATGAAGAAATATCAAGAAATGAGGAAGTTATAGCCAATGTTAAGTTTTCGTGAAGAAAAAATGAGTATTTAACCCATATAATGACCTTCAGTGTGACCTTGACCTTTATATTTTAGTACAGCATGTCGATGTTGTCATGATGAGTATATATTGAAAGTTTGATGAAGAAGTATCAAGAAATGAGAAAATTATAGCCAACGTTAAGTTTTCGTGACGGACATTCTAACAAATATAGTCTTTAGTGGCTAATTCAATGCAAAATTGATAGCCACATAAACTCAAATTAGCCACATAAATCCAAAATTGGACATGTCTTATGTGACTAATTACTTCCTAACCCTAATGACACAGAGTCCAAAGCACTAAGTGGCTAGACACCTAACTACCATTTTGTTTGCTCGGACGGACTGATTGATGGACGGATGACAAAGTGTGATCCCTATGTATAGCATTTTTCTTCGAAAAGGCGACACAAAAAGGATATAGTTTGTGCAATATTTGTGAATAACATTCACATCATTGGTTATTCCATTGGGCTTTCATGGCCCAGTAGATAGCATGGTAGACTTGGAAATGGAGGACCCAGGTTCAAGCCTCACTGGCGACACCGAGTTTCATCGGTGTATTCTTGGGCAGGACATTTTCCACTAGCCTTATCCTACGGATAGGAACATAAACCTTGCATTCCCAAGTGTCAGAGTCTATCCTCCGAGCTTGTTTAAGAATCATAGGAATCCGTCAGTAAGAGTAGGGCAGGTTCCCAGATTCCAATGTATCCTTCCCCTCTCTCTGGGGCAGCTCTAAATAACCTATACTCTGTTCAACATCATTAAGTTTCACCACAGCGTACCTATATTCCTGTGTTTCGATCTGTCTGACCAAGCTGACCCTCTGTCTAATCTCGGCCATGTATTCCTCCTCCACTGGGAACATGGGTAAATCTTCATCTGTAAACACAAATGCAAACGTAAGCAAGGAAAGTTACAGAACCAGCAGTACTTTTATTAAAGGCAAGTAGATTTGATAAATAAAATATAGTTTGTTGTTTATTTAACTACATGATTGTTTAAGGCAATGGCAGATGGAAAACCCACTGTGTTTGTGCATTTAAGATAGAATGGTTGTTTAAGGGTGTATTATCACATTATCTTTATTTAGAGCAGTGCCAGAGAGAGGGGAATGATATTATTAGTTATTGGGTTTGTTACTGACCCCCTACAGAAATATGTGGGGTAAGTAAGATTAATAGGGGGCGAGGCGATAGCCGAGTCCCCCTATATATCTGACTGACCCCACATATTTCTGTAGGGGGTCAGTAATAAACCCAATAACTGATTTATTGCATCGAGCACCTTTTTTAAGGCAAACGCCGATATTTAACCCATTTTAATGGTGTGCCAACATCATTGAGACGTTCGCGCAATTCGACGTCATGACGTGACGTCACGACCGATACAGTTTAAAAACATTATTAATTGTACTTATTATGTTTGTTACTAACGCCTTAAATAACTATTTGCAAATGATTTAAACTCTGAATCGGAATTGTAGTCCACATTGTTTTAGTGACCCTCTATGAAATCTACTGACCCATTATAGAATAATAGAGGGTCACCATGTGACCCCTCTAATCCAATGAAATTCCTAGAATTTTGTGCGAGGTGCAATAAATGTATATAGGGATATACACATCCTACTGTTATTATTGAATCATTTCCTATGGATATTTTACATGCTAGGAGGCTGGATTTGTTATTGCCTCCTTTTGACAGTTGAGGCAATTTAAGTGTCTTGCCAAAGGACACATTAAAACAACAGCATCGCCTAGCGGGGCATATATGCCCATTGTTGGCAAGGTTAAGTTCCAGGTTAAACCTTTTACAAAGGGAAATAATTTAAAGAATATGAAACAGAAAGTTATGGGCCTTTATAAGATGTATTCATTGTATCAATTTGAAGACGTGTGCAACGTTTCATTGTTATAGACCTAATGCTTCGAATGTTATTAGCTAAAATCACTCGTAAAATGCAAGGTTAAGTACCAGGTTAAACCTTTTTTCAAAGGGGAATAATTAAAAAAAAATAATATGGGTCTTTATCAGATGTATTCACTGGATCATGCTGAAGATGTGTTCAAAGTGTTATTGTTTTGTAGTAGACCTTATATTTTGGAAGTTATTAGCCACAAACAGTTGTCAGGTAAAAGTTAACTGACAGACAGACGGATGGATAACGCCATCACATAATACGTCAGTACAGGCGTATAAAAAAACAATGGTCCTGGTAAAGCTCGAATCAGTGTTCAAAGTTTATCAAGCTATCCACTGAGCCATGGGCTCCTTTCATGACTCATGAGCGAAATAGTCAAATCACAAATGAGATATGTCACAAGTAAATTATGACATTATCAATGAAACCATGAATAAGCAATTTAAAACATTTTTAAAAACACACAATTTTGTGCAACTTTTAATGAACTTGTCTGTGCTTTGTCGAAGTCTCAAAATCAACAGTATTATTAGTGACACAACTCCGACATGTCAAGATCTCAAACAAGATAGTATTCTGTATTAATTTAATGGAACTTATTTGGTTAAACAATTCATAACATGCTTTTGAAGCTTGTTTGAATCTGGTTTCAAAATATCACTATCAAAATCAAGTTAGCTTTTTTCCAGATGTCTACCTTTGTTAAGTGTGTAAATGATCTTCTTGTAATTCTTCAGGTCCTCAGGACCAATGATCACAACACTGAGCCCTTCTTTGTATGCTCGCGCAGTACGGCCACTCCTGTGTACATAGTTCTGAAATAGAGAAGGAATTATTATACACCAGGGCGCAAAAATGCCACTCGTCCTCGCGCCATGACGAGTGCTTATTGATGCAGGACGATTAGAAATTCAGATAAATACTTTAAACATTTATCATTTTGACCATTCAAATAGTACGTGGGCGAGTAACTCAGAAACAAATTTTCCTGCCCTGACGTATTGTCGGGTTTAATCTGAGACTTTTCTGACCTGTTCACAACCTTTTTGACTACCGTCATTCTAGCTAAATGGGATAAAAAGAGAAAAGGTCACTAGTATAAAACTATACCTTAACTTATTGTAACTCATTATAATTAATATAAAACTGAACTTACTGATACAAGAATTTTGTGTTTTTGATTTGGACAATGAATAGGAGCAAAGCGAGAAAAAACTTATTGCTGGTAAACACTATTTTTGCAAGATTACGATCAATTTTAAATTATGATGTCCATCTTTTAGACAATGCAATACTAGCATTGAAAATTCCAGGAATTACTTCCTTTTCAACCCTGCTAGCGTCTCTGTGGCCGAATGGTTGACGACGTTGCGTTGTAAACCTTCGTTTTAGACAATACAATACTAGCATTGAAAATTCCAGGAATTACTTCCTTTTCAACCCTGCAAGCGTCTCTGTGGCCGAATGGTTGACGACGTTGCGTTGTAAACCTTCGCCTCTCAACGCTGCGGGTTCGAATCCCACTGGGAGCTCGACTTGTAAGTGAGGAAGTGTCGATTCTTACGGATGGCGGGAGGTGTATAGCACTGGTTCTACCCAGGAAAAGTGGATGGTCTGTCTCCACCACAAAAAGTCGACCGTCATATATAACCTTACATGTGTTGAAAATGACGTAAAACACCATACAAACAAACAAACCATTCTGCAGGGGAGGTGATCTATACCACACGACTAGAAACTGTATTACAAATACTGTACTGATTACCTCCACTGTGTGTGGGACCTGGTAGTGTATAACATGCTGTACATTGGGGATGTCCAGACCTCGGGCAGCTACATCAGACGCCAACAGCAGGCCACGCGGGTTGGCTGTTGTGATCATATTAATATAGAACATATATATATGCAATTACATATAAAGCAAATCACATATCAAGTTTATTACAATAATACATGATATAACTGGTTTTTTCTGTAGTGGTTCAATTTAAGAACTTAACTTTTGGTTAATCTGTCTTGCAGAAGAGAAATCATTTCTCTCGCTTTTGAAAAATATTTTTTAATTATAATGTTTAACCCTTTCGGCGCCAAATAATTTTTTGGAATTTTCTCCTAGCGCCAAATTAATTTTGGTAATTTACAAAAATAAATAGTGTGGTTGTTGAAATGACTATAACTTGAAAAAGAATAAAGATATCAACTTGAAATTTTCAGTGATAATAGATTGTATATTATTGTAATGGTAAAAGTACAACAAATAATTATTATACTTGTCAAGTGTCACCAAATGTTATGTAATTACTTTTTTTTTCAAAATTGATTTTGTGTTATTACTGAAGTCTATCTTATCAATATAAAATAAAGCTGATATGCAATTATTTAAGTTAACGTTCACTAATATCAATTCTACACATATCTAAGTCACTTTGGCACATTGCAGTTCTAAATATTTACCCAAATATCATATTCTTTCTCTTTCCTCGAGCGGATGCCATTTTGGAATCGAAGATTCCAGATTTTTCTGTCCGAAACTATGCAACATTTTCAGCAAAATATTATGCAATTTTCGGGGAAAAGTTTGTGTATTTTCATTCATAAACCTCGATCTGATATTGGAAAATCCCCGGACGGTGTTGCAGTAATATTTACGTGATTAAAATAATTGAGTTCCAACCACACTATACGATGTCGACTGGAGTCGCCTATGGCGCTCTGCCGAGATGTCGACTGGAGTCGCCTGTGGCGCCGAAAGGGTTAATATTAAATACAATCAAATTCTTTCGGACATGATGGGATTAAAACAATTTATTGTTTGCGCAATTATATTTTACCTCTTAAACCTTTGAAGTTACTTACATCAATACAGTGGTACATAATTACCTGTAAATTTCTCCAGATTTTTCAGTCTCTGTTTCTGGTGCATGTCTGCATGAAGTGGAAGCACGTTGAACTGTAGAAGGGTAAATATGGACACGAGGCGTCTGATGCAGTCTTTGCTGTTTGTAAACACGAGGGTGCGTCCTGGGTACATCTTCAGGAAGTAGTACAAGTATACGTCCTGTGGATGTACAAACACAAGCTGTCAACCATTGGTGCCACTTGAATATTATGGATGTTTTTCAAGACAATCTGATAGGGAGAGCATGTTACGTGGTCCGAGTATTAACTTTCATACCCCGTCCAACCCCTTCTCCAAGAAGCAAAAACGGGGTTGGCTGGGGTATAAAATAAAACCTTAATTTCAGCTTAAAAAATTTGCATATTGTAAAATTAAAACATTTAACGGGTAATTTTAAACAGGTAATCACATTTTTTTCAGTAAAAAATGTTTTTAAACATCTTTTATTGTCAAAATATCCGTCCTGCTAATATAAACTTTCCCATCGCTTAATGGAATTACGGCAGAACCACGTAATGAAGACATGGTTACAACTAAAAGGAAACAGCACAAACCATGCACAAACCAGCCACATTTACTTAAAAATAATTCTGTTTTAATTATTTTTCTATCCAAAATAATTCTAAAATAAGCTGCATATTTGTTGACTAGCCCATTTTAGAAGCTCTATTAAAACACACTATGGGCTGAGTAATTATAAACCATGCAGCGGTGTAGCGTGGCATACTCAAATACTCACGCGAGTAACTTTGAAAAATCGAAAATAAATAAACACAATATGTCTAACAAAAATGATTTAAAAGTGAAGGTAGAGGGATATAGTGCTGCCCCTCCCGCATTCGTGAGTATGTTGGAAAATGGACATGCTACGCCCCTGCCATGTCCTGAATGTCGGAGTAATGCAGTTGATAGCGCACACGTTTCTCACCGATATCACCTGGACTCGATTCCGTTCCGTAGCACTGTATTAAAGTCACATGGATTTTGATTGGGTTCTTCCCATGCTTACACTGTCATCCGTGCCATGGAGAGTGATTCGTATAAGCTGTGTGGTATCAATGTAAAATTAATAACGTTTATACTTTACCTTATCCTCCTTGGAACAGTTGATTCGTGCCTCGGTCAGTGTCTCGACAGTTCCCACCTTTCTGGTAAGGTCAACTATCTTAGGCTTTAACTTCACACCAATGTTGTAAATCAGTGCCTCTGAAAAGATGAACAGCAATGTCAAAGAAAGACTAAAACACGGATGCAGAGTTGCACATTTAGACTCCAGGAATGATAATTATTGATCTAATACCATATGTAACTATAACTATCACTGAAGGTGATGAACGCAAGTCAAACAAAGGGCCATTCTTGTGTGATACATTAGACAATCAACAATGTGTGGTGTAGAAGGACATAAGGTCATCAGTTGTTATGTGTACATGAAGTTTGGGAAAAATAATTCTAGAATGTTTGAGAAAAAATGTGTTATGGGACATTATACAATATTAGAGTGAAAATTTCTAAGTGAAACAAAGGGCCATAATTCTGTAATCAATTAGGCAATCAACAATGAGTGATATACAGGGACATAAGGTCATGTGTGCAGAAAGGGTCAAGGGAATGCCACTATTTTTTACCCCATACTCGCAACTTATTCTTTAATTATAACATAAAAATGCCTTTACCCAACTACCAATATATTAAAAATTAAATGTGCATTCTCCCCACCTCCAGGTAAATTTAACAGCCCCGATTACAGAGAAATATAGCGTAAAAATATATATACTGCATTCCTGCTGTCAGATAGGCTGCAAGAGTAACATTATATGATCTGTAGGCTTCCTGTTAAAAAGAAAACAATTTTAAATAGAGGATCTTACATGAGTACTCATTCATTAATGAATTTATTAAACGAGTTGGCAAAATGATTTTTTGCTAACGAGTTTAATAAATTGAATAATGAATGAGAACGAACGTCAGATTCTATTTATCACATAACTCACATATTGACTTTTATTGCATTTTGCCTGTCGTTTTAACACGCGAAACCGACAAAAAGCGTTAGAATTGGACCATAGTCATTATCGATTTTTGATAGCGCATACTAGGCTTATTTGCATACTTATATAACTAGTGGTATATCGAAAATATAGAATGGTGTTATTCCACTCTCACACCGTAAGTTATGTGATAAAAGAAAATAATACATTTTTATAATAGGTGTTAATTGTTGACAACATAGGTACCTAATTTCTGGTTTTCATCCAGTTTCACTTTCTTTTTTTTCTTCATTATCCTCTGAGGTCCAGAATGTAATAATGTCAGTGTGGCGGAGAAAACATACGTGTGGCGCCTCTCTCGAGTCTTGGCATCTCTACATTATATACATGTTCAAATCATTTTTTGGTTTATGTTCAAGTTTGTATCACAACTTGTTCTTGGTTATAACTTTAGAATATGTAACTTTTTCTCAAACCTCTTGCTTCCCTCACCGACACATTTAAATAGGAAAACAGAAACTGTATCTTTCTTTCTTTTGTGAATTTTTCTTTCTTGTTTTTAGTTTTGATAAATCTACAGAGTGCATTCTATCCCTATATCATTACCGAAGTTAAATATACAGATGACACAGATTTGATTTGTTCGAACAGTGTTCATTTCATTGTTCAGCACATTTTAAGCTATGTACGACGGTTGATTTTTAGTGGTGGATACCTACCACCCACTTATTCCTGGGTAGAACCAGTACTATATACGTCTATTCTTAAGAATCAACACTTTCTCAATTCCAAAGTCGAGCTCCCAGTGGAATTCGAACCTGCAGCGTTAAGAGGTAAGAACATTTCAAACTTAGCAGTAAGTTTCAGCAGTAAGCCAAAGCAACACATGTTAAGATGGATTTAAGAATATAAAGTAAGTAGTTTTGGTGCGTAAAAGAAATGTATGCCAATTTCAAATAAAACTTGTTGACAAAGCTTTTTATGACCACTTTCTACATCTGTTCAACTAACCTATTCATTAGCAGCAGTAGTTGTGAAAGTTCTTCAAAATGCCCCTTCTCAATCATTCTGTCTGCCTCATCTACAATAAGGTGCTGTGTTTTCTCAATCTCTGACAGGTAAACCACACCCTAAATGCGGGAATAAATATTTCAGTCAGAGGGAAAATATCAAATAAATACAGGAAATGTTTGTATTGGAGTTGTAAAAACATTTTTTTCCCTCATTTTAAATGAGTTAACTAATTAAAATATTTTCACAAGCTTATAGCACACGTGAAAAATACTGGTTTTCACAGATCAATTTTCTTAATCCTAAACACAAATTAAATGGCGTCAATAACCAGGTCAATCTTGAGGCACAATATCAGATCGGCAATAACAAAAATCCACTTTTGATTGGAATACTAGCAATCCATGCTGCCAAAATAATGTTAATTTAAATTGAATTGAATTGGGGTTTTAAGGCGCACCAACGTCTGTCCGTATGTGATGCATATACTGAGAATAAGCAAATAACTGATTTGTATTCAGTGAAATGTATACATGGAAACATGAGCATAGACCCAAATAAAGCCATTCTTAAAAGTACATTTGTTTGCTGTTTCCCAACCCAGAATTTAATAAGTAGGTAGGTGAGGAAATGATTTTTTTTTCTGAAGATGGTAAAAACCTAAAGAAATGAAAGGAATACTAAAGACAGTACAAAAAAACAGTATTTTAAGGAACTGGTATAAAAAGTTTTAGGTAGAGCCCTTTTTCATGGGTAGGTAGGGAAACAGCAAACAAACACTTTTTTCTTGTCGGCCTATGTAGTAATAAATTTGCTAATTTGAAGAAAAAAAGAAAGTTTTATTTATTGCTTGTAAACATTGCTGAGACTGCAACAGTTACATTTCTGTTGCTCAAGTGAGCGCATAAAGTTTTGATTACAGTAGGTCTTGCATCACGTAACTATTCGGGAACGCGTTAATATTACCGGCAAGTTCGATTTTTAGTGTAATTAAATCCCACAAAGTGGTACTTTCTTTTTATACTGCTATTAAAATCCATAAAAAACATTTTGTTTCTATTTAGAAAATATTCAATAAATAGAGGATCTTACATGATTACTCATGTATTATTGAATTTACTAGGCTTATTTGCATACTTATATAACTAGTGGTATATTGAAAATATAGAATGGTGTTATTCCACTCCCACACCGTAAGTTATGTGATATTGGTAGTTGTGTACGTAATTATTTTGAGTTTCACAAGCTAAAATTTATGGCTAATGCAGCTTTAAGGTATTAAAACAAAAAGCATATAGCACTCACGCAGCAGTCATATTTACCTCCTGGATGAGTTCCCACAATCTGCCCGGGGTGGCCACTACGATATCAGGACATCTCTTCAGTAACCGTCGCTGTTTCTGCAGGGCCAGCCCTCCCACTACCACAGCAATCTGGTATAAACAAGCTCACGATAGTGAGTGTATTGGTCAGTTTCAGAGTAGATTTTAGTTGATTCTTCTGGATCAATGCTATGAGTATGATTTAACTTGTATTAAAACCCTCGCGTTAAAAGCATTTGTCAGTTTTAAATAAACATGAAAACATTACAAAGCACTAAGTCTAACAAGAGCACTGCCTAGCAGGGTATACAGACCCATCGTCGGCAAGGTAAAGTTCCAGTTTAAACCTTTTTTCAAAGGAAATTATTCAAAAAAAAATATGAATCAGAGTTATGGGCCTTTATAAGATGCATTCGTTAGATCATGGTGAAGATGTGTACACAGTTTCAATGTTGTACACCAGATACTTTGAAAGTTACTAGCCACAGTGACTTGTAAAAGGTAAGGTTAAGAAGATCTTATACTTTGAAGCATTTTACTTTGAATTTATTAGCCACAATCAGTTGTCAGGTAAAAGTTAATGGACAGATGGACGGATAACGCCACGACATAATACGTCCCAAAGGGCGTATAAAAACTTCTGTGTATTTTTGAGACTGGTTTCATGCATACACAACTGCTTACCTTAATATCTGTGTACTTTGAAACTGCCTCTAGATGGTTCTTCACCTGAACAGCCAGCTCTCTGGTTGGT
Organism: Cyrtodaria siliqua; assembly: GCA_037043455.1. NCBI lineage: Eukaryota > Metazoa > Mollusca > Bivalvia > Adapedonta > Hiatellidae > Cyrtodaria > Cyrtodaria siliqua. Next base: position 26,994 of record JAWPHD010007300.1, read on the forward strand.
TGTAAGATCAGAGCCAGTGGGTGTGTCTTCACTGCCTCAACAATAGGGGGCGTGGCCTGTGAAAGTATGTCCGACTCCATCCAACTAAAATCTGCATCCTTGATGACCTTGACACACCCTCGCCCATCCTCCTGTTGGTAATAAAACAAAAGATATTGTGATTAAAGGGATCACAAATTGTAGGTAAGGAGTAAAGATAAACATGCACAAGATGAAGTCCCGGTAAGCTACTTCACCTGTTGTCACAAAGTGTATGTCTTTCAACACATCTGCCTTACCGTATATACATAGGGCGTGAGTACGTTTACCTACTTACTACGTTATCATGTTAAAGGGACACACGGCAATCTTGATTTATTTTTTAAACTCACGGTGCCCCGTTAGTCTTTTCATAACATGAACGTTATTATTTAGAAATCATTATTATACCCACTTTTTTGAGAAAAAAACAGGGTATATTGAAATTGCCTCCGTTTGTCCGTCTGTCTGTTACCGCATCTCCTCCTAAACCGCTGAACGGAATTCAACCAAACTTAGGGTAGGACATCACCATATGATGACGGCGTGCAAGAGCACTATTATTTTTGGCTCCGAGCCCAGGGGCCCTCAGGGGGGTCAAAAGGTCAAATAAACAAAAAATTCAATTACACTGTCATTTTTTCATATTTTTGCACATAACTTGGTATATGTAATCGTCTATAAAAGATAAACAACATATCAAACGTTTTAAAATTTCGCAAACTCGAACGTCTGCCCAGGGTGGGTGGGGCGGGCGGGAGTTGGGGTCATTTTTTTTGTAATTGTCTCAAATCAAACATTATGATGATGGCTCTGCACCCAGGGTCCCTCATGGGGGGCAAAAGGTGAAATACACTAAAAATTCAATTACACTGTCATTTTTCCGAATTCTTGCCATAACTTGGTGTAAACGTCTATAAAAGATAAGCAACATATTAAATGATTTTATTATTATACCCACATCTTTGAAAAAAACAGGGTATATTAAAATCGACTCAGTTTGACTGTCCGTCCGTCTGTTACCACATCTCCTCCTAAATCGCTGAACGGAATTCAACCAAACTTAGGGTATGACATCACCATATGATGACGGCGTGTAAGAGCTTATTTTTTTCGGCTCCGAGCCCAGGGGCCCTCAGGTGAGTCAAAAGGTCAAATAAACAAGTTTTTTTATAATTATGTCTCAAATGAAACATGATGATGGGATTACACTGTATACATTTGCTTCCTTCAATGTTATAGTTGGACCTGGAGGAAGGGGCATCAAATACACTAATAATGCAATTACGGTGTCATTTTTTCATACTTTTGCACATTAATTGCTATAATAGTCATCTAATAAAGAGATACACGGCACGTCAACTGATTTATTATTTAAAACTCTGATGTCTTCCCTGGGTTTCGGGTTGGAGGGGCTGGGTGGCGGGTGGAGGGTAACAGGGGGTCAATGTATTTAAAAATTATTTCTCAAATGAACATTTTGATGAAGGGATTACGTATACATTGTATATACTGTTCTGTGGGGGAGGAGGGTAGGGTAGGGGTGGGGTGGGCGGGAAGGAAGTGACCTGTGTGAATAAAACGTGGGTATTTTACGAAGGCCGTGCTGTCAAATTAGTTCTAGTTAATAATTATAAGAACAGTTCAAAACAACAAATTGTTCGACATATCACTTAAATGTTGATTAAATTGCACTAATAATATACTGAAAGGAAAAAGAAACGTGACATGGGAATTTCCGCTAAATATTGTTTATACTGCACATTTAATTCCATATATATTCCAAGGAAATCCCAAGATGTTTTGTAAAAAAAAAGTTGCAATTAGTTAGACAAAGGACACAACTGTGATGTTGTAGACGTTTTAATCACAGTACACGTTTTAACAAGAAATTCATAAATGTTGAAGTTCCTCTTTGAAAAATTGAGCCAGTTCAGTATTGTATTTAACGTAAAGAGTTTGCAAAATGTTGCATCCTAAGTTTGCGCCAAACGCGTATTCTGTCAATAATGAAACTTTGCAGGAATACTATTTGCTGTGTTACGTGTTGTTTTAGTCTTTTTTCCAAAATTAAAGATCTTACGTAGCCATGTACATTTAGATTAACAGCAGCATATGGTACAAACAATATATAGCGGAAATTCCCGTGTCGCGTTTCTTTTTCCTTTAAGTATATATTCAAACCTATGGTAGATTAACCAAAAACACTTGGTAACTCCCAAATTGTTATACCTTTTATTTAAATTGTATGCATGCATAATGAACTAGATTTATAAATTGAAATGTAATTTTAATATTTAATCAATACTTCAAATTGCCATGTGTCCCTTTAAGATATTATTAGAATGAATGAATGAATGAATGAATGAATGAATGGTGTTTTACGGCACATCAACACATAAACAGGTCATATTGTGCGCGAAAAATGATAAAAGATGAAGAAATGAAGTAGTAATTAAAAATTAATGTAAATATATAAAGATAAAACTATTTACAAATAAGGGATGATATGGTAGTAATATAAACTATATATCTAAATCAACAAATGCCCGTCCACGGGTATATAAATAAGTAAATATATATAAGAACATATTATAATGATTTATATAAACTGATTTCTTTCAGGAATCTAAAACAAGACTAAAATATATAGTTTCAAATAACTCTTTCATAGTATTAACATTGTAGTACCTCTGACGCATAGGATCAAAATCCACACATTCCAACAAGATGTGTTTGACCGTTAACGGTGCAAAGCAGGGTATACATTCTGATAATTGCTCACCTTGTAATAAATATGAATGAGTATAAGGTATTATAAGTGTCATAATATGTTTATTTTAAACCTTAACATAGATCGACACATTGTTCTGAGTGTATAATATAACTGAAATTTGTTTTTAATTTTCAATGTCTTTAGGCTTTAATTAAAACAACTCATTTGAAATGCACACTCTGGTTAAAAAGTATGCAACCTCTGTTTGCATTCGTTGACTTCTGATTGTTATATACAATACCTGAACTATAAATGAATCATTTGGCCCTGCAAGCTACCCATTTTATGCATATATAAGCCTTGTGTTCAATGGCCACAGTGCAATAGTACATGGAGGATCTTACATGAGTGCTCATTCATTATTGAATTTATTAAAAGAGTTGGCAAAATGATATAATGCGAGGCTCTTGCCGAGCATTATATCATTTTTGCTAACAAGTTTATTAAATTCAATAATGAATGAGAACGAATATTTGATTCTACGTCATTAATGTTATGTTATACCACTAGTGGAATATCGGAATTATTGAATGGTGTAACGTTATACACTCCCACGCCGAATGTTATGTGATAAAATAGTTTATCATTCAAGGCACGAAAATCCACTCCCAGGTAGAAATTTAGATGAATTCTTTAACAATTTATCAATTTGGCCATTCAAATATTACTCAGGATGAGTAACTCAGAAACAAATGTTCATGCCATGCATGAGTTTTCGCGATATGGGATTTAAATATTTATTTGGCAAAGTTTGTAATTTTGTTATCGTCTGTGGTCTGGATTGAGTTATTCCCTTTTAATAGAAGTCATAAGACTTCTAAAATTTAAACTGTTTAATTTTACATTTTAATTTAGCATATTCTGCCTTTTAAGTATGAAACCACAACAATTAACAGTATGTGTTTACGTCCACATATACATTTCTGAAATTTCATACAGAAAATGCTGATATATTTCACTCGGCAAATTTTAAAATACAAAGATAAATTCTATAAAACTTGGCAAACCTGTAAATCTTCAATTTCTTCCTCTGAAGAATTACTCTCTTCGCTATCATCTTTTTCCATCGCATTTTCACTTTGATCTGCCTCATCACCATCACTATCAACTTCTTCATCATCATCCTCCGATGCCTCGTCACTATCACTACCACCTTCTTCCTGCTCATCACCATCCTCATCATCATCACCATCATCATCATCATCACCTTCATCATCCGTATTATCATCAAGGTCTGATTCTTCATCATTATCGCCTTCTTGAAATATAAAAACATGGAAATATATAGCAGACATAATATAACCAAATGCTACGGGCATTCAACTATGTTTACCGATAAAGAGGATCTTACATGAGTGACTGTGTATTATTGATTTTATTAAACGAGTTGGATAAAATGATAGGATAAGAGGCTCTGCATGTATAATACATAGTCACGAATAGTCATGAGGCTCTGAATGTATAATCCATAGTCACGAATGTAAAATTCTGTTTATCACATAACACACCTACGACGTGATAGTTTCACTTTAATGTTGTCAATTTACCTTAAATATGGCGGCAATTTGTAAGAGAAATCATGACGTTGTTTTGCTGTTTACATGATGTCGCTACGTTACGTGGCTGTAAATGCCTTACAAATCATGCGACACCTTAAATCAAATTTAACTTTACTAACATGCATTTTATGAAGTAAGATTTCAAATAATGATAAATAGTTAATGTGTCTGAACGTATCGTATGATATACAAGTACAATGCAAACAATTGGGATTAAATGCTTTACTGCATACAAACACAGTGATTTGGTCCTCATTTGCAGATCTGTAGTGTAATACACTAGTGTATTACGAGAAATAAGTCATGGCTTTATTGCACTCCCAGAAGACAAGTTATGTGATAAAAATGGTAATATTAAAGAGAAACCTAGAAGATTCTGAAGATTGTAGAGTTTTGTGCTTGTGTGTAAATTGTAACAAATTAACAGTTATTTCAAAACTGGACCAGACCAGAAGAAGATGACGGTTCCTTTATATCTCCCCATATTACACTGAAGCCCAAACACTGATTTTTAAAGGGAAACATGGTAATCCAGAAGCATATATCAAGCACAGTATTTAGCATAAATCCAGATTTATTTTGACTTAAAACCAGCTTGTATTAAACGAGAACGTTCAATAAAACTATCAAAAAAGAAAGCCAAGTTATAATGTTAAAGCAATTTTAATTACTATTAAATATAAATCTGTATGATTTTTTTATTACATAAATCACTTGTTTATATGATTAGTCAGCTCATCAGTATGAATTTGCGAAAGAATACAAACAATTAAATACTGCAAACATTTTTGTTAAAATTTCAATTGTAATGATTTTTCATTTTACAAACCTGGTAGCAGTTTCCGTGACGCCATCTGTATTCTGTGCTGTAATATGTAGTGTATTATAGGAATCCCAAACGCCAGCGTTTTACCACTTCCCTGAAAAGAAAACATGCTAAAAGAGTTCACACCAAATTGAAATTACCTTATATCAAGCATTTAATATCCTATTTTTTTAAGAGAATTAGAAAACTTCGGAAAAAAACGTTGCATTGCAACCTTATTATAATTTTTTATAATATGTTAATAACTAAAAATATATTTACTTACACTTTTTATGAGTCACTATCCTGCCATCACCTGGCAAAATTAACAACAGACGTATACCGTTCCTAAACCTACTGACTACGAGTTACATGTATAACTTACATATTTTGAAAATCCGAACTCTATAAAAACAATATAAATGGCTTAACCAGCCAAGCCAAAACTGGAACAGTGAATTAAGAGTTACCAAATCATAATTCATTTTAGTCATATTCAATCTCGGGTATATCAAGTAACCTGGAATAAACCTATACTTATGTTTATTACTTATTAATCATCACATATACTAGGTTGGCCGCATGTTTTGACATTCCCTCGGTTTTTGTCTGCTAAAAACACTAAAAGATGAACTAAAAAACACTTTGAAAACCATTGGTCCAGACCCCCACATGAACAGTGTCAAAACAAAGGTGCACATGTCCTCTTCATGAATATATTAGATTTATTACAATCAAGGGTAGCGCAAAAGAGCGCAAGGGGGTTAAAGGACTCCAGGTGTTTTCTTTACTGAACATCTTATGAAAACAATGTATCTTTCTAATGAAATAAATTCTACTTTGATTTTTTGAAAATTTGAAAAACATGCGGCCTACCTAGTTATACATTATTTTATAACCTGAACACCTGGATAGGATTTGAATAAATGATTTTGTAGTGAAATTTGGGTTAATGTTTTTTTCACTCAAAGCTAATGTTGACACTTAATACTCACAGTTTCAGCTGCTCCTACAATATCCAACTGATCCCTGATAGCTGGGGCCAAGACCTGTCTCTGTATAGGGGTCGGCTCATAGAAACCTAGATCTTTCAGGGCCCACAGTACTTCATCTGGTACATACAAGTTACTCCATGCTTCCATACCTTGAACAGCATTCACCATATTAATTTTAAAATGATTATACTTCTGTATTTCCAGTTTAAATAATCTTTAAGACAGTTTTAAGCTTGAAAATAAATGGATGTATTTGCAGTTTCTTCAACACGCAGTCTTAACCCAGGGTTCTTTTGAAACGGTAACCTTAAATAGTTAAGCATAAAACACCTGATAGGTGTGCGGAAGTAAAACAAATCCCATTGAGTCATGTACAATATTTTTCAAGCTTTCTAGATTGTCATCTTTCAAAATGATGTTCAAACTAAGATTAATTTTATACACGATCTTAGCTATATGCCCTTCCTCTCAAGAAAACTGCTGAGAAAGGAAGGGGTCACGTGGCATTTAAGAAGATAAAATTCTGATCTTTGTTGACACAGTGAACAAACTGCATTCATTTGGCGCCTCTTACATGTATTCTATTTTCATTTCAAAACTTCTAAGTTGACAAATAAATTGAACATACAGCCATGCAAACATTTGCAAATAATTCTTAGCTCTCACAAACAACTCAGTAAAGTCATTTCAGCTGCAAAACACAGGCCTTAAATACTCAAAAATGCCTTTTATCACAAAAAAGTTAGGGATTATATATATGGGGACTTCTTTCTTGTATACCTATATGCTGTGACCATTTAAACAGAGTTTGCAGACAAGACGTTAATACTAGATGGCCACAACCTACTTATGATAGGTGTGTATAGATCATTCAGTGTTTGTAAATACATATATTAATGTGTAACGTTATAAGACTCAGCATAGCAATAGCTAAATAAGAAACTAAGCTAAACCGTAAAATGCATGTGTCATACGTTTTGCTATTAAAAGCAATTTCACAAAAACGCAACTTAACAAGTCATTTAAAACCCCAACTTTTCTCTCTCATTAGAATGTATAATTATACAACAAACCTTTTGTAGAGTGTGTGACACCATCTTCTTGTTCTGTATGTTTTGTTTCTTTCACTGTGGTGTCTACTTTTGCCTTTTTACGAAGGCTGTCATTGGATTTATCTGAAACACAGGAGGGCAAACACGTTTCTCATCACCAATCATAAAGGCAAATATGTCAAATGCATATTCTCTTTTACCATGACAATACATATGAATAATTACTTCTAAAATTGTATTTGTAGAATAGATTTTATTGAAATATTTAGCAAGTAGGCTTGGTATATAGATAATAGGACCATGATAGTGAACTATTTAGACCACTGGAGAATTTTAACCATTTGACGGGCCAATTCGAACCATATAATCGACAGATTCCGACCATTTATTGAACATATGTGTTCAATTAGCTTTAATACTATATAAATTAACCATTGTAAACTGTTTCAAAGACACATTGTGACCACAGGTAAGAGACACATATATATATGGTGGGGAAAAACATTGTATGTAGAGGTATTCATTATTTTGATAGAGCATCATCAAAAAAACTGACCAATCAATGACCAGAAATAATTGAATTGAATTAAATTGGGATTTTAAGGCGCACTAACACATGAAAGGCTATATGGCGCCTAACAGGAATGAACATGCCAGGCTCATTCTCCATGTACATGTATAACAAGATAAAATATGGAGAATGGGCCTAGAACCTTCTCACCCTGAACTGCAGGCACTCCATTTACGCTGGAGCCACGTTATTGTTTTTCTGCCACTGCTCTAGTAATATGAGCGAGATGGCACCTGAAACAATGCAGGGGTCCTAATGAAGCGATTTAATGAGCATGAACAAAAAATGAACATGAATTTGGGGGTGGGGGGGGGGGGGTTCTACCCCTCTGCCTTCCCCTCCAACGGGATCTGCAGTGGCCCTATTCTTTACCCCGTAACCGAACGAGAGCCCCTGAGAACCACACGGGGCATGACCAGAAATAAATCATACCAATACATTCTGGTAGTTGATAAACTTGGTCTTTATCCTTGATGCTGAACCAAGTTGAATGTTAAAATTACGGTATCTACAGTGTGATTCTTTTAAAGCCCTGCAAAGTTCATGTACATTCATGCAAATTGATTCAATATATGTATCTTTCAAAATCAAAATCTTGAAAATTATCGTCTTTTTACTCTACCAAAGACTTTTATTTAACTATAGAACCTAAGGATAAAAACCGAGAAACACATCTTTTATCACCTACTGAAAATAAGATAAAATCTCAACATCTCTGCAATGGAAAATTATGAATTCAAAGCATAAAAATTACACATTTAGTAGAAACTTAAGTACCGGTAATTTAAATTGTTTTCTGTCCCTTTTCGGTAAAACTAGAACTATCACTGAAGGTGATGAATACACCAGCTTTTTGATCAGTTGTTATGTGTATAAGAAGTTTGGGAACAACCCATTCATAACTGTTTGAGGAATCTAAGTAAAAAATTTTTTTTTACTGAGGACGTGACGTGATATAATTCATTTTTTGAAAAGAAGAACACAATCATGCTCAAAACATAACTTTAAAATTCTGATTGTATTTTTAATAATAATTTCTTTTTTGTGGTAGAAATACTAATTTCCTAATTTTATTTCGACGAAATAGACACAGTGTGATGATTTTGATAAAAGATGTTATAAAAACTTTGATAAATAACTTTACAGAGGAAAAAACAATATCTTGCATATAGCTATTCTATGACACATGAACGACTTTCTTTCTAAGAAGGTATTTTTAATTAAACAAAAGGTCAATGACCTTGAAGCACTACTGATAGGTTTTTGAAAGCTAGATCAACATTCCTGTGAAGTTTCATGAAAATCCGTCGAGTAGTTTCATAGTAGGAGTAGTCGCTACAAGTTTTTATTATATAACTCTATGTAAACAAAGATGGCCGCTGGCGGCCATGTTTAACGTCAATCAAAAATAATTGTTGAAAAGGATCAACATTATGTCATACTGATCATTTTAGAAAAAGTCCCATATCAATATTACTTATAGTTTTCAAGAAGTAGTCACTACAAACTTGTATTTTGAAAATCTATTTTTAGCCATGGTGGCCATCTTGAATTTCCGGCCGACCTGAAAATTTTGCTAGGATCAATTAGACATCAAGAGCAACATTCCTGTGAAGTTTCATGAAAATCCGTCAGGTAGTTTCAAAGGAGTAGTCGCTTCAAGTATTCATTATATAACTCTATGTAAACAAAGATGGCCGCTGGTGGCCATGTTTAACGTTGCATCAAAATACTTTTCGACAAGGATCAACATCATTCCATACTGATCATTTCAGAAAAAGTCCCATATCAATATCACTTATAGTTTTCAAGAAGTACTCGCTACAAACTTGTTTTCCGAAAATCTATTTTTAGCTGTGGCGGCCATCTTGAATTTTCGACCAACCTGAAATGTTGCTGGATCATTTAGACATCAAGAGCAACATTCCTGTGAAGTTTCATGGAAATCCGACGAGTAGTTTCAGAGGAGTAGTCGCTACAAGTTTTTACTAAATAACTCCTATGTAAACAAAGATGGCAGCCATGTTTAACGTCGAATTGAATTGAATGTTGTTTAACGGCTCATCAACACAGTATAGGTTATTTAGAGCCGCCCCAGAGAGAGGGGAAGGATACATAGGAATCCGGGAACCTGCCCTACTCTTATTATGGAATAGATTCCTATGGTTCTTTAACGTGCTCGGAGAATAGACAGATACACGGGACCGCCCGGTTTACGTCCCCATCCGACGGACGAGGCTAAGGTAAAGTGTCTTGCCCAAGAACACACCGACGGAACTCAGTGGCACCACGGCGGATTTAACCCGGGGAATCAAAACGATTTTTGACAAGGACCAACATCATGCCATGCTGATCATTTTAGAAAAAGTCCCATATCAATATCACTTAGAGTTTTCAAGAAGTAGTCGCTACAAACTAGTTTTTTAAAAATCTATTTTTAGATTTGGCGACCATCTTAGATTTCACATCAATATGAATTTTTGCTAGGATCAACTTGACTTCATGGGCAACATTTCTGTAAAGTTTCATGAAAATTCATTCAGTAGTTACAGAGGAGTAGTCGCTACAAAAAAAAAGTTTACGGACAGACGGACGACGCACCACGGCATAAGATCTGCTGATCTCTGATCAGTAGAGCTAAAAAACAACAAACTTGTACCCTCTTTTTTTCTTTTCCTTTCTTCCCTTTTTTCATGCCATTTTTCAACTTTTGGTTGAGCCTCCATGACAGCATTCAAATCTTCAATTTCTTTAAACTTGTTTTCAAGAATAACACCTTTTGTATTTTTCTTAAACTTCTTGTCTTTAGATTTTTTTTTTAATTTGGTTTCAGTGTTTTTATCAATAGCATCAGAATCTGATTTGATTGATTTTTCAGACTTTTTGGTTTCTTTCTTCTTCTTTTTTCCCTGTTTCTTTTTCTTTGTTTCCAGTTTTGACAAATCTGTTTTGGGATTTGCCAAAGCATCAGCTGTGAGCAACTGTTCTGTCTTATTAATAGCATTATCTGTGCTGCTTTGTTCTGTCTTATTGGATTCTTTTTTCTTCTTATTTCTCTGTTTCTTTTTCTTCTTTTCTAGTTTTGACAAATCTGTTTTATCATCATTATTACTTTGGGAGCTTGCATTGGTGTTCTTCTTCTGAAATAGGGAAGAGAATGTTAACTGTTTTATACGTATACAATTGCTGTTCTATTTATTTTATTTTAAAGATATAATATTTGAATATTTAACAGATAATGTATGGTGTTGAGGTCCATATGCAAGTTTATGGACTGCCCAGTCCATAAACTTGGACTGCCCAGTCCATAAACTTCATATGGACCGAAGCATTCATAACTTTCGCATATGTCAACTTCCGGTAGGTTGAGATATTCAGTAGGTGAAAATAAAGGGGTTTATTCGGACTTTATCCTCAATCTCTATATGAAAAATGAAAATATTAGACCATGATTTAAATTAAATGTATCCATATTGGTGTTTTTAAAATCAGACAACACCAAAAGAAGAAACATAGATGTAAACAAAAAATAAAGCTTTTAATAAAATTATCACAACAAACTAGTTTTATAAAGGGCTAAATTCAGTTGAGCACCAACGATAAACACCGAGTTTACCCCCTACCAGAATGTGCAGGTCTTTTATTGTATTGATCGCTGATTGGTCAAATTATTTTGATGATGTCATGTGAAAAGTTATGAATTATACCGAACCTGACCAACAAATTAAATCAATACGTTTTATGATTATTATTTTTTAGAGCTGGTGTTGAAAGAGGAAAATGAAGTTGTGTGACTTGGTGTTGTGCATGAAGTGGATGCATCAAAATCCATGAAAAGGCTTGAGTGTCTGCTGAGCTAGTGTATTAAAATACACGTTTAATGCTCTTTTGAAATTTTTCGTATTGGCGAGCATCAACGTGTATTGATTATTGCACATTTTACGACTGGACTTTCCCAACGGAATCTGTTGGGAAGGTTTCACGCTTTTAAACAGCTTTGTTTGTATATTATATATGCACAGGTTGAAAGAAGATTTTTTTTTGAGTCGATTGGTGTTTCAAAATTTACCTGCCAAGATGAAATATCTCAGATTATCCAAATTTATCACGAATATATTGACACATTTCCGAATTATCGAAGGGTACCGCCATCTTGTTTGAAATTCTTACCCAGAGTTCCTTGCGCATATTACTTCACCATACGCAACCTACCATGCACCGTCGATAGAATAGAATAGAACCGTTTATTGCTACAATCGTAAAACATTGTGTAGTGTATTTAAATTACACATATTTCATGCCGATTTAAAAGTAATATTTTTGTTATATTTATAGTATTATTAAAAGTACTTGTTTTAGTCGTTTATTATTCTACAAGACTCTTCCTCATTCTTAAATCGTAATAAAGAGAATATAAAATATATAATAATTAGCAGTTTGGTAAAGATCCGAATAATAATAATGAAGTTGCAAGTGTTCACAAGGCAAAAGTTAGCAGACGACGACGGACAACTGACAACGGACAACTCGCCATCCCATAAACCTTGGGGGTGGGGGTTGGGGCGTGGATGGGGGATTTGAATACTAGTGACAGTTATTGTTTTCGTAAACAAAATCACCATGTTCAGGTCCACCAAACACACAACGATTTCTTTTTATAAAGCAGCACAATGTCCCATCCTAGCTCAACTAAATTTGGGAATTGGTTTCCTTATAGTATGTTGTAAAGGGTTGCTTAAGTAATGTTGTCTTCCGCAAATTCTTGGCTCCCATGGAATCCAAATTGTGACGGCCCATAAAATATGCAATAAAGGCAGATCTAGGTTTGCATGTAAGCTGGTGTATATATAGTTATAATTTTCGTTTGGGATCTTATATCAATATGCATCTTATTTGTACTTCACCCATATTTGGACATGGGCTCCCTCCTTCCCGCCCCGCCAAAAACCCCTCTCCCCCTCCCACATTTTTTTATTTTTTTTACATATTTCTGTTGTTTTGGTCAATTTAAACACATATAGCTATGTTGCCCCCACCCCACTCTCCACCCTCCCCCCACTCATAACTCATTTAAAATTTTTTTTTTACATATTTTTGTGTTGTTTTGGTCAATTCTTACAAATGTAGCTATGTTGCCCCCACCCCCGCGCCCGCCTTCCAACACCCCAGGGCCTCCCCCCCCCCGACCACACTCGAAACTCAATTTGTTTATTTTTTTACATATTTCTGTGTTGTTTTGGTCAATTCTTACACATATATCTATGTTGCTCCGCCGCTACTCCCGTCCCCGCCCCGCACAACCCCCTCGGCACCCCCCCCCCCCCGACTCTCAACTATTTTTTCTTCTTCATATTTCTGTATTGTTCTGGTCAATTCTTACACATATAGCTATGTTGCCCCGCCCCCACCACCCTCCTCCCCCCGCCCCACCGACTCGAATCTCTATGTTTTTCTTCATATTTCTTTGTTGTTTTGGTCAATTCTTACACATATTGCTATGCCCCCGCACCCCCTACCAGCCCGCCCCCACACACCCCAGACTCTAAACTATATATTTTTTTATATTTCTGTATTGCTTTGGTAAATTGTATTATCTCTACTGGCCAAGTTCGAAAACCAACCAGATCGGACCAGTAACGGCGGAGTTACGGCTCTTTTAAAAATGTTATATTTCCACTCGAAACTCGATATTTTTTTACATATTTCTGTCTCGTTTTGGTCAATTCTTACGTGGCCCTGCCACCACCCTCCCCGCCTGCCCCACTTGAAACTCGATTTATATATATATTTTACATATTTCTGTGTTGTTTTGGTCAAATCTTACACATAAAGCTATGTTGCCAATATATTGTCAATACACATGTATAGCGATCTACGAAAAATCGATATATTATGTAAAATATGCTTCGGAAAAAAATAAAACCGAAAGTAAATGGTAAATAACTTATTATTTTGTTAGATTATCATCATGGTTTACGCACAGGAGTCTGATAAGCTGCTCAATTTCGTTCGAAAGTCACATGGGTGTTTGAGCATTTTTTCCAGTCGGGTTTTTTGCAAAGGAAATTAGGCGTATATGCAGTTACATAGACCGTCAGAATAATAAAAAAAAATGCATAGGAGCCAATTTATTAGGCTACTGCAGTGCATGAAGGGTAACGCCCTGTGCATGAAGATCTTGCTCAAGCTTAATCAGAAATTTACGCCTGTAAACATAAACTATAATTCTCGGTGTCGAGGCTTCCTAGGTCCCCAATAGGGGTTTAATGGTAAAGGATGAACGAAAAAACAAACATTTTACCAAACAAAAACATCGCGAAAACACACTATACATATATAATTTACTCACTTTCCCTTCCGTTTTATCTATTGTTTTTATGAATTCATAATCAGTTAACTCTTCTAAACTGACAAGACCATCTAGATCTTTCTTCGAAAACATATTGGCATCAATATCGACTTTTTTCCAGGCCGACTTTGGTTTCACGTGTACTGTCTTCGCCATTTTGGAGTTCTATTTAATCTCAAAACAAAACTGATTAATTTTTATAAGATAATGGTCATAGAACAATTATTTGGACATAATGAATAATTTAATTTTGTTTCTAAACTATTGTTCAAAAGTTTTTAAATGATATTTTTCATTTTATAAATCTTTTATTTTATTTAGAGATTAAATTTTGTTGTGAAGTTTGGCGGGAGATCCTCGAGTAAACAAACTTCAAACCCGACATTTTACTGGAAGACAAAAGGTTTACTTAAAAAATATTTTCAGCTAAAATATAAACGAATATCAATATTCATCTTTTTGACGTGATTATTGTTTGTATATCTGTGTCCTTGGAAACTTTCACATTTGTAATGTGTTTTCGCGTTTGAGATGAAGATGGTTTTTTTTTGTTGTGGTGTGGGGTGCGGGGGAACATTACTTCATAGCGTTTGTGATTACCAGGTCATAGCTCAAATTTGAATACTACATTAAATACATTCAGAATTTGCTCTTTTAGCACTTTCAGTTCACCTTTTTTCCTCTCAACGCTAGTATGGGTTCGTATCCCACTGGTAGCTCGACTTGTCAAGTGAGAAAATGTCAATTTTTAGCAGTGACGGGAGTTAATTCACCCTTTTGGAATTACCAAATCTTGCTCTCGGTTTTTAACGGGATTTTGAGTTTGTGTGGGGGTGGAGGTCTCAACACTTTCTCTATATATTGAATATACAGTGTTTATTTGTTTTAGATACATTTTAGAATGTATCATGCAAAAGTATCGTACGAGTGCTGTTTCTAGTTGTGTTAGTATTATAAACTGTCAGACTATTGACCTTTTCCGGGGTAAATGGCTTTTTCATTGCCATTATAATGATACCTTGAAACCGAAAGTAGGTAGATGTGTCAGGGTTCCGGAAATACGGTTGCCCGACGCCCCGGGCAAGTGGATTTTGGGTGCGGGCAAGTGACCTTCGCAAATCTGGTTGCCCGCACTTGCCCGACGGACATTTCCATTCCAGAACAAATCAAGTGGCAAACTAGCCATATCAGAATTTCATTTTGATAACTGAATAAAACTTGCAGCTGTTTTTCGCCGCTAGCGATTGTTAATAAGATCAAACAACTTTCGGTACAATCAACAATCTCGCCCCAGGCAGCTTAATTTGTGGCATTATTTCAATAAACAACCTAATTAACCCACACGCGCATTTCACGTCGTTTGAAAACAACACCGTATAACAATTTATCCTGACACGACCGTCAGACGTGTTTCCATCGGCCAATGAAATCGCGGTAATTATGTCCGTGACCTTCCAACCATAAATTCAGAAATCTCTGAACATCATTTTTGGACCTTCCACCAATCAAATCAGAAAACTCTTTCTTAATTTGCAAATTTAATGTGTCAAAATAATGATTGACAGACCCACGTGACATCACGTTTTTGTTTAGATAATTTTGCCGAAGTTTTTTTCGTAACGAAAATACATTTCTTTTACTTGAAGCACTCGTTTATCAACGCGCTTTTATGAGGAATCTGGTGTATTTCATTGATATAATCTGTAATTAAACGTATATGGAAGTGCATACTACACAAATAAGTTGCATAACTTAGCGATATGCGCATGTCATGGGTTTTCGCGATTTCAGAACCAATCACGGAAACTTTTTCTCATGTTTTGAACTTTCGCTTTTGATAAATAAGGTTACTGCTACTACTTCTTAAACAATTCCTAGGGAACCCTAGTAAGGGAACCCCTACTCATGCCTCTTGCTTTCATCTAATTCCCTTTAGTGAAATTAAAAAGCCGTAGGAACGTTACCATGGTTGCAGAAATTTGGGGCCAAGTGAATATTTTTAATAACGTTTTTGTCTTGTTTTTTTGCTTGTCGCACATTTAAATGAATACAATAGCTTCTTTTTTTCTGTCAACTGGCTAATTGTACACACTGTGACATTACAAGTTCCATACACTAGCTGCCAAGCATTTTTTTGGGATGGTCATCAAAAATGATGGGGTTGTGTGTGTGGTGATTGGTGGGGTGGGAGGGCGGAATAAAATGAGGTTGTATACTGTCTCATCATTTTATGATTTAAGTAACACAAAGATGTAATAGACACAAAAGAAGAAAATGCAACCATTTGATTTTTTTATATGAATAAATACAATGTATTAACTAATTCATAAAATACATTCTCCCTTTCTTTTCTAACTAAGTATAATTGTCCAAATTATGCGGCGGTCCGTCCCGTTTAACACGAATAATGGTACAGCGCCAATTTTTGGGGAAATTATGTGTTCTTAAATGTGGGGCAAGTGACATTATGGGCAGGGCAAGTGACTTTTGAAAATCCACTTGCCCTGGGCAAGTGGATTTTCAAAATATTTCCAGAACCCTGTGTGTGTTTAATACTCTAAGATCCTAATCCTCATGTTTCATAAATTATTTAAAGTAATTAACTTTACTTATTACACATAAATAGGTCCCTGCATTTTAATCATATTTAACCAGTTGTATATACATATTTCTTGAAAACAGGAATGGTTCATATTAATCTTCAGACTTGTCTACCAGTTATAAAAATAAAAGAATAATTAAGCATCAGTTGTTTGAGAGTCCAAACTGTACATGTACATTCTGAGTTTTAAATTCACCAATAAAACTTAAGTATATAAATTCTCCTTTAAATAATATTCATAAAACTATATTCCACAAACGAATATGTATCCCAAAAAGTCATATACTGTTGATAATTGTTACGGCATATATAAGGCCTTAAAAAAAAGAAGGTTTGTTTCCTGTCACATGCCCAAAAATACGGAGGTCGGTAGGTCGGATTTTTTTGTGTTTTTTGGCAAGAGCTCAATACCTGTGTTTCAAATTATATATAACACCATAATTAAAGACTTTTAAGTTGACTGTTGCATGAAACAAGTCTATTGTTTGTGTTGTGTTTCTTTGGTACACATAGGGAGCTGCATATAACGGTACTCTGTCGTCGTAAAATATTAAGGATTCTGGGAGAACCAAATTCCTACCCCAAAATTCTCTTGGTGTAACTGTCGAGTGCATTAAGGTCTACAATAGCTTATATAAACAACAAGCGATATTCTCAATAGCTCGATCTGCTTCTCGCAAGTGCGCTCAATTTTGATTGGAAGTTTAAAAATAGAGGTATCACGTGATATGTATTCCGGGGAAACCCCTTCCAAAAATAGTATATTTTCATCCATTGAAATCCTCCGAATCGTAGAACATCCGTAATCTATCTTAGTTTTAAAATAATATTAACCCTCGAAATTTCAGAAAAACCTAATATTTGTAAGAATCAAGCTTATGGCTAGGCGAAATGTGCTTTGAAAAAACCCAATATGATGATAATATTGAACGCAAATGGCTGACATTTCGTGTAATCCGCGAAAGTAGGGCGCAGGTAAAACGCGTGTATAACGCAATATTCAATCAATTTTGAATTTATTTCTTTGCAACAAGTAAATTAAAACATTTATCTTGGATTTCTGTACGTTTTTGACTTTGTCTGCTTGATTCTGATGAGAAAAGCGGACTTCAACAACTTACAATGCCAAAGAGACGTATGCGTAGTCTCGATCATCCAGACCTCTCGCGAGACTTCTCTCACAGAAGTCCAAACGATGGTCTGGAGTAAAGCTTCTTTAAAAAATTTGACATCAAAACGAGGTGTGGACAAAAAAAAATCACCGGCCTCTGATTGGTCAGCTTCAGTTTGTTATGGGAATCACCCCCTACGTCAAGACGGCGTCAAAAATTACGTGAGGTTACGCGCAATGTTGTGCAATAAAATTACTCCAAACATAGTCAGCGGATCACGATTAATGCTAAAAATTAAATTTTAAACATCATTTTGTAAGATTATATTATGTTTTTAGAGAAACTACAATAAAACGAAGTTTATTGTATATTTAATAAGGACGTACACACATCCCATTGGAACTAATGTTGAGCGTAATTCAACGTGCACTTTGATGTTGCAATCAAAATGACGTCACGTCGCAGTCAGTTTTGACGGTTGGCGCCGTCTATCGGTCAATTTTTTTTAAAGAACAGTGAGTCCAGACGCTCGCTAGCGCTTGCAGTCAGCTTGAGTGTGTCTGGATGATAGAGACTAACGTATGCGTTGAAAAACGGAAACGGTCATTGCTATTATAAAGCGACGGGACTGGTATAATAATTCATTTGCGTCATCAGCGTCATGATTTTTTGACTGCTATAAAAAAATGAAATTACCGTTATAAAAAAAATACGGTCAGTGGGGTAAAAATCACTGTCGGTCGAGTAACAGGAAACAAACTTTTTTTTTCTAGGCCTAAAATAATTAACAGAACTCTGCAATATATTTTTTGTATTCCTACTTAATTCTATAAGATATCATAAATCATAGGACCTACATGTACATTGATATAATATAGCCATGCCAAAAACAATTAATTGAACAATCGCTTCTGTTGGGTTTTATGACGGGTTGTTTATTGCAATCAAAAGATATAAAGGGTTTCTCCAATCCTAATAATGCGGTACCCTGTTGCTAATTGGCTGTCCTAAGCAGGATGTTTGTTTATTTCTTTTGATTGCAATAAACAACCTGCCATAAACCCAATTTAGTTAATTGTTTTTGGCATGGCTATATATCTATGTAGGTCCTATGATTTATGAAATCTTATAGTAGGAATAACAACATATTGCAGAGTTCTGTTAATTATTTTACAAAATAATTGCCGTAACAATTATCAACAGTAAATGACTTTTTGCGATACATATTCGTTTGCGGAATATACTATTTATATAAATATATATATACCAATATACTTTTATGAACATTATTTATTTATATACTTACGTTTCAGTGGTGAATTTAAAACTCAGCATGTGCAGTATTGGACTCTTAAACTACTGATGCTTAATTGTTTTTATTTTTATTTTAAACTGGTAGACAAGATTAATATCAACCATTCCTGTTTACAAGAAAGTTATATATATAACTGGTTAAATAATTTAAGTGTAATAAGTAAAGTTCATTAATGTAAATAATTTATGAAACACGAGGATTATGATCTTTGAGTAAAGCACATCTACCTACTTTCGGTTTCAAGGCATCATTATAATGGCAATAAAAAAGTCGTTGAACTCGGAAAAAGTCAATATTCTGAAAGCTTATATTACTAACGCAACCAGAAACAGCACTCGCACAATATTTTTGCATGATACGTTCAAAAATGTGTCTAAAACCAAATAAACACTGTATACTCACTATACAGAGTTAGTGTTGAGACCCCCCGAACTCGAAATCTCGCGAAAAATGAGAGCGAGATTTGATAATGGCAAAATTGAGAATACTGTACTGGTTCTACACAGGAAAATGTGGGCGATCTGCCTTTAGGCACGTGCCGACACATAGGGAATAAAAATGAAAGCCAAAACCTATGATTTGCATTAAACATTATTTTAGGCACAGCTACGTCCCTGTCTAGATACAGAATACTTCATAAGGTATTCCTGAATTTCTATGTATCCCTATGCCTCTTTAACCATCTGTTCTGTGTTATTAAATAAAAAAAAATCATTGATTTCCAGGTACACTATGGCAATGAGGAACTCTCACCGAATGTTTCTACAGTCATTTATGTCAAGAGGTATTCTCAATGCAAAGGATGTCTTTACTTTGCTGAAATCTTCCTGTGAAAAATATGACGGTATGTTCATATATACGTAACTATTATCGAAGCCATCACTAAACTATTTCTTAAAAAGGCCCTATTGGATTTGTTTACCTTGTCGAGTAGTACTTCAATATACAATTAAATGTAATTGTGTCATAGGCCCATTTTTCACTATCTTTTATAACTATTTGAACTATGAAATTGTCATTTTTGGAACATGTAGATCTATATCTTCGAGAGATGTTTTTTCAGAGACAGCCTTCATGATTTGAACTGGAACCGGAAGTGATGTGTTAACTTCTGCATGTATGGTTTTAAACACATTTTTTAAGTTATTTAACCAGTGGCAAATTAAAGCTAAGCTCAATTAATTTTCATATGATCATTAAAAATGTGTTCTGGCAGATGTGACCGGTGTCGAGGACCAGCGGAGACAGCTCATCGAATTTGTACACACCATCAACAGTAGCCTTAAACTGTTTGGTATGGAGATCAAGAAAGGAGTTGACGAATGTGATGGAGTCAGCTATTACGGTCTGGTAAGTTGCTGTGCTCTTTGTCGGCGCTGTATTTTAAGAGTGTAGACCAGTTCCCTTTTTCAACCAATGTTTTAGAGCAGACTATAAAAAAAAGAAGATTTACAGTCCCAATTTAAATTTTTTAAAGAAGTAAATAATTTATTAAGCATGCCAAAATGAATACCGGGGTATCAAACTTCATTTGGCTTTAAATGTCAGTTAAAATTTGGAATAGTATGAATATATAGAAATTATTTAACTGCTGGATTCAATTATAGGGTAATCCTTCATGAGATGGTAGGTGTGTGATTATTATAAACTAAACATGCCTACCATCGAGTGAAAGATGTCCATATAATCGAACCCAGCAGTTAAACAATCTTTTTATTACATATTAAATCTCTCGGTGTATGATTTTAACAATAATGTTTTTATTGAAAAGTATCGGCGGATAATGTGGATGACTCGTCACAGTAACTTTTAGTTATTTTTCTGTTCAGGGTTATGTATTAATATTAAAGCGTTTATGAATATTCTTTCACTGAGAAATCCGAATCTTTCACCCATAGAAATATAATAAATATATCTGTTTAGCATTGTACTTATGCTTGATGTTGTATAATACAAGAAACTAATTGAACCATTCTTAATAAAACTAAAGTATCAATTATGCACCATAGAGTTATTAAATATAATTAAACATTACACATATAGTTAGGGCTGTTCCATTAAAACATACCCAAGGAAGAACATTTAATGAACATCTATGGGTGAATCTTATTTTCTGAAATTTGGTTCTTTGGCTCAATTTTGCATCTATTCATGAGTGAGTGTTCAATTTTAAAAGTGCCTTCCTATGGTCCCATGTACGTTTTAATGGAATAGCCTTTATTTATGTGTGTGATAAAGAGTGATTTGATCAAAGTTATCAAAAGGATTTGTAGTGTAATAAATTATGACGAACAAATGCTTTATATTTAGTAAAAGCAATGGATTTTAGTTTTTACATACCTGTATTTATACCCCAGCTTCCACAAAGTGAAGTGGGAGCTATATAGACATGTTTGTTGGGTCGCGTTGGTCCCGTCTTATCACGTTGCGTCCCGTAACACATTTTTATTACTAGAATTTTTCAAACGGTTTGGAATGGCTTGTTCCCAGTCTTCATATACTCGTAAGTCATAACAGCTGCTGACCTAATGTCTCTCTACATCACCCATTAGTGATCGCCTAATTTATTACAGAATTATGGCCCTTTGTTTGACTTCGATTAAAAAAAGCAAGATATTCATCACAGTCAGTAATAGTTCTAGTTGAGAAAGTTGTTTGTTAATATAGCATGTTCTAATTCTCTTTCTAGGTGAATATTACAGAGAGCAATATTACTTTGCTGGCATCACAGTTTACAGATAATGAACTGCAGTTCTTCAAGAAGCTGGTATATCTGCTTATATATACATACAATTATGTACTTCTAGTAAAATCATACAAGTACATGGTTCTTTGGATCAGAATATTGGGAAATATCGCCTGCTGGAATGAACATTTACATTTAGATATAACTATGCAGAATGGGCCTATAACCGTCTCACCTGCAGAACTGCATTCTAACTTTCTCACTTGATGAAACTGAAGAGTTGCTGCAAAAATTAAATCTGTTGTAAACACTCCGTTTTTCAATGGAGCCATGATCATTGATATAAGTCCTATAAAGGTACTAATGAAACAAGTAGCACCTGGGGGCGGGGATTTGGCGGGGATTTTTTCCCCTTTGCCTGGATAAACAGTATTCTTGTCCAGGAACTCAACGGGGCAGATTATGAAACAACTTACACAGATTTTGAGTATTTTACTCATTTTTTTTTTTTACAAAGCCCCTCAGTTTACTGATCAGAGATCAGCAGAGCTTATGCCGTGGTGCGGTGTTCGTCGTCCGTCCGTCTGTCCGTCCATAAACTTTTTTTTGTAGCGACTACTTCTCTGAAACTACTGAATGGATTTTCATGAAACTTTACAGAAATGTTGCCCATGAAGTCTAGTTGATCCTAGGAAAAATTCATGTTGATGTGAAATCCAAGATGGCCGCCAAATCTAAAAATGGGTTTTTAAAAAACAAGATTGTAGCGACTACTTCTTGAAAACTATATTGAAGTATAAAAAGTGATATTGATATGTGACTTTTTCTAAAATGATCGGCATGACATGATGTTGGTCCTTGTCGAAAATCGTTTTGATTCGACGTTAAACATGGCTGCCAGCAGCCATCTTTGTTTACATAGAGTTATATAATGAAAACTTGTAGCGACTACTCCTCTGAAACTACTTGGCGGATTTTCATGAAACTTCACAGGAATGTTGCTCTTGATGTCTAATTGATCCTAGCAAAATTTCAGATCGGCCAGAAATTCAAGATGGCCGCCAGAGCTAAAAATAGATTTTTAAAAAATAAGTTTGTAGCGACTACTTCTTGAAAACTCTAAGTGATATTGATATGGGACTTTTTCTAAAATGATCAGCATGACATGATGTTGGTCATTGTCAAAAATAGTTTTGATTCTACGTTAAACATGGCTGCCAGCGGCCATCTTTGTTTACATAGAGTTATATACTAAAAACTTGTAGCGACTACTCCTCTGAAACTACTTGGCGGATTTTCATGAAACTTTACAGGAATGTTGCTCTTAATGTCTAATTGATCCTAGCAAAATTTCAGATCGGCCAGAAATTCAAGATGGCCGCCACAGCTAAAAATAGATTTTTAAAAAATAAGTTTGTAGCGACTACTTCTTGAAAACTATAAGTGATATTGATATGGGACTTTTTCTAAAATGATCAGCATGACATGATGGTTATCCGAGTCGAACATTATTTTGATTCGACGTTACACATGACTGCCAGTGGCCATCTTTGTTTACATAGATATATAATACGGATTTTCATGAAACTTCACAGGAATGTTGCTCTTGATGTCTAATTGATCCTAGCAAAATTTTAGGTCTGCCGGAAATTCAAGATGGCCACCATGGCTAAAAATAGATTTTCAAAATACAAATTTGTAGCGAGTACTTCTTGAAAACTATAAGTGATATTGATATGGTACTTTTTCTAAAATGATCAGCATGACATGATGTTGGTCCTTGTCAAAAATCGTTTCGATTCGATGTTAAACATGGCTGTCAGCGGCCATCTTTGTTTACATAGAGTTATATAATGAAAACTTGTAGCGACTACTTCTCTGAAACTACTTGACAGATTTTCATGAAACTTCACAGGAATGTTGCTCTTGATGTCTAATTGATCCTAGCAAAATTTCAGGTCGGCCGGAAATTCAAGATGGCCGCCACGGCTAAAAATAAATTTTCAAAAAACAAGTTTGTAGCGACTACTTCCTGAAATCAAAATCAATCAGTAGAGCTTCAAGGTCATTGACCTCTTGTTTAATTTAAAATTGTGAGTATCATTACTCATCAACTTAACACAAAAACCTCATAACTTTTAAAAATCATGAGTATTATATTTGAATGTATTTTCTTGTGGAACAGATTATTCCATAGTTACCATGGTTCATGATGAAAATTGTTCGAAGTGTGTGTCTAATATTAAGGTCATTCGGTGTTTCTTTTGATTTTACTTAACATCCATTTAATCAGAATAGTTGTTTGTTTTAAAAGGTATTAATTCACATACATTTTGAACGCATGGACTATTTACGCAAGTGTTTTACTCTGAGCAAGTTCTTTGTTACACATTCATTTTGAATCTAATGAGTAAATGCTCCTTGCAGTCAAAAATTATCTACATCTCTGAGTTTATACAATTCATTCTTGATTGCACGGATGACAGGGTTAACATGATGTAAGAGGAAACTGGAGAACCCTTGGAACACCCATATATCGGAGCGTTGATCTGGAAGTCATTATTAGACACAACGGCTACTGTGAAATCATTTTATTTGGTGTGCATTAAATTGTGGGGTTCTTTCCGAAAAGACGATTTCGAGAGGACCTAAATTCGCGCTTTTCTATTTTTGAAAATTCTCCATACATCTACATCTGCCATAGCAGTCAAACACTGCTATGCAGTGCTGTACATTATGGATTCCGAAGCAAGGCCGTTTCGTACACATTTTTCATATTTTTTGACATTAAACATTCGTGTGGTTTTGATTTCGCACTTCGAGAAAACCACGAAATAAACAAAATCTAATCCCCCACGCAAATTAATGATTTCACATTATCCTTGTTCTTCATGTCGGAAATTTGAATTCATGAAATATTTCAAATGAAACCTGGCATAAAATACTTAAATTATGCCTGGTACATGTACGTAGCCTAGGATAGCACATAACTGGTTAAAGTGAATTTCTATCTAAATAAGGGTTAATTTTTAGACACATTCATTACGTTTAGGACTTGTAAGAAGGAAACCATGTCCTTATTTGTCAATGTTAAGTTGGACCTCTAGACGAAAAGCTGAATGTACCCCCCATTAACTCATATTTCATATTGCAGGTGGAGCTGATAGTCCTGTCAGACACGGGGTCAGTAGGGTCAATCACAGCGATGAATATAACGGACACGCTGCCCAAGAAGATGACCAAAAACGATGCGGAGGACCTGCTGATCAAGTTTCAACGCGAGTCGTGGATTGGCAGAGTATGTCATCTTGGTTTATAAATTGTTAATCAAAACAGTTGTGTTGTTTGATCTAAGGGCTATTTCATTAAAACAAACATAGGACCACAGGAAGGCATTGAAATTGAACACCCACCCATAGATGCAAAATTGAGTTAAAGAACCAAATTCCAGAAAATAATGTCCATAGATGTTTATTAAAGGGAATGTAGCGACACAGCCAAACAAGCTGTATTATTGAGTGTTCTGAAAAACTTGAAAAAAGGTGAAAGAATTACCAAAATCAGATGATAAAAAAAAAGATATGACCATTTGAAGGTTGTACTAAAATAGATATGGAAGCCGCCATTTTGAAAACTATGACGTCATAGTTCCATATGACCATATATGGAATATTGTTAAATATCATTTAAAGCAAAGCAAATCACTGCAAATGAATGCAAACTCCTTAACTGGGCATATAAAGCATTATTGCCATTAGTTATACATATTCTTCGTAGTTACTTTAATTTTTTCCCCTGTAAATGAGTAAATGTTCATATTTATCAATATTCCATATATGGTCATTAGAACTGTGATGTCATAGCTCTAAAAATGGCAGCTTCCATATCCGTTTCAACAGAACCTTCAAACGATCATATCTACTTTGTTTATCATCCGATTTTGATAATTCTTTCACCCTTTTTTAAGTTTTTCAGAACTCTCAATAATAAAGATTGTTTGGCAGTGTCGCTATATTCCCTTTAAATTGCTATCCTGGTTCCCGGGTATTTTTTAACGAAATAACCTAAACCCTAATTGAACTTGGAAGATAAATTGGATTGGGAAAAGTGTTGTATGTAATCATCACATATTTATTTTAAGTGTGCTGACTCTTGTTTGGTAATTATTAAACTATAACGAGAAGGTAAGTATTTGCAATAACTTAAATTGCTTAAGTTAATTATGTACATTTGTATGTAGAATGTATGACAATAATGAAATGTTTGAGATCTGGGCAAGTCATTACCTGGTCCGAATATTAACTTTCATACCCCATGAAAACGGGGTTGCCTAGAGTATGAAATAAAACCTTAATTTCGGCTTTAAAAGTTTACATATTGTAAAATTAAAACATTTAATAGGTAATTTTAAACAGGTTATCACATTTTATCAGTTAAACATGTTTTTAAACATGTTTTATAGTCTAAATAACCATTATAAAATCCTGCTAAAATGAGCTTTCCCATCGCTTAATGGAATTAAGGCGGGACCACTTAATGTAATATTGAATTATTGATTAATTAAAATATGATACAATTTAGCATACATTTACAGCCTTCATACTGCACATAACTGTCCAGCATTGGATAATATTTCACATATGGTAAATCTACTCGTCACAGGAAATTCTATTCGTTTTACATGCAGTTCAGGGTGAGAAGGTTCTAGGCCCGTTCTCCATATTTTATCTCGATTTACATGGAGGATGAGCCTGGCATGTTCATTCCTGTTCGGCGCCATATAACCTTTCATGTGTTGGTGCGCCTTAAAACCCCAATTCAATTCAATTCGTTTTAATTTTCCAGTCAGATGATGGCATGATACACCTGTCTGCTCGAGCAATCATGGAGATGGAACAGTACATATTTGACATGTTTGGTGATAGTGCCGTGAGATGTAACATGTGTAAGAAACTCTGCCTACAAGTAAGTCTCTGCTTGTTTTAGCTGGGTAGTTTTGTAATACAGCTGTGAAACCTGCCCCGTGCAAGAAACACTGGCTACATGATTCTTTTAGCTAAATTGTTTGGTAATAGTGCTGTGAGATGTGAGAAAAACTATTCATGCAAGTAGGCCACTGCTTATTTTCAGCTAAATTGTTTGGTAATCATGCTGTGAGATGTGGAAAAACATTGCCTACTACAAGTTAGCCACTGGTTATTGTCAGCTAAATTGTTTGGTATTAATACTTGAAGATATGGGCAAGAAACTCTGCCTAATACAAGTTATTTACATATGCTTTTTGAGTAACTCGATAATAATGCCATGATGTGACTTGTGCATGACACTTTGCCTTCAAGATAGTGACTGATTTTCCAGCTAAATTGTTTGGTACTAGTGCTATGCGATGTGATACATGCAAGATTTCCGTTGAATTGTTTTATAGTAATAATGCTGTGAAATTTGCATGAAGCTCTACAGAGAAGTTTTCTTGTTTTGCCTGAAATGTTTTCCGTTTATTAACTCATACCTTTGAGGAATTCGCAGCTTATAGCCGAAAACCTTGGTTTAAAATCGTGCTGTGAGATGTTCATCTGAAAAGCCTTTTTATCATCCGTTTAGCATTCCATCAGAAATCTCATTGAATATTTCTGCAAGGAGACTTGTCTTTCATCTTGCATCAAAATAAATAAATTTGATGAATCATATAACGTAAGTATTAATTAACATGACGAGACACAGCTACTAGAATGACAATTTGAGGAGTTAATTAGTTTAGCGTTCAACCCTCCAATTTTCCCCTGGCATCACGGATAGGGGTGGGGTATCTTTTAAATGTCACGTGTCTGATGCATACAAATATGATCCATGCAAAATTTGTCGTATACATAGAGTGTTAGAAACGTGTTAACGTGGCTTGTTAGATTCGTGTTACGAGGCTTTGCAAATTCTATAGTTTTGACTCAATCATTGACAATATTGATAAACCATTACAGGGTCAGACATGCAGCCAGTGTAATACAAAGCTTCACAAGTACTGCTCCAACAAATTCTTCAAGGATCAGGTGGATAAAAAGTGTCCGGTATGCAGGGCATCATGGGACAGTGCAGGTGCCAATACTGGTAAGATTTATGGTTACTATGGGCGCTTATATACTGATGCAAGTTGCCAAGTTGTGCATTCCAACATTTTACCCTTGTTTCTTTTACTGTATTCTCTAAATAGAGACAACCAATTCCTATATTCCTGTATTTTTAGCTCTTCTGATCAGAGATCAGCAGAGCTTATGCCGTGGTGCGGCGTCCGTCGTCCGTCTGTCCGTCCGAGTTTACAGGAGCGCCTTGTGTGTCTTTTTTTGTGTATAAAGTATACTTGTGTGACTTTTTTTTCTTGTGTGACTGACACACAAGCAAGTATGTCTCTATGCGCAGGAAATAGTCCATTTCTTCATTTAAAGCAATACAAAATTGCAGTCACACAAGGGGAGGGGAGCTTGTGTGACTAAAATGTGTCCAAATGGTAAAAACGACGCACAAAATGTAAGAATGTCACACAAAGTACAAACGTACACACACAAAACAGACACACAAGTTTTGAGTCACACAAAGCCTGATTTTGTGTACGTCCGTCCGTCTGTCCGTCCGTAATTCTTTTTTTTGTAGCGACTACTCCTCTGAAACTACTGAATGGATTTTCATGAAACTTTACAGAAATGTTGCCCATGAAGTCTAGTTGATCCTAGCAAAAATTCATGTTGATGTGAAATCCAAGATGGCCACCAAATCTAAAAATAGATTTTTAAAAAATAAGTTTGTAGCGACTACTTCTTGAAAACTCTAAGTGATATTGATATGGGACTTTTTCTAAAATGATCAGTATGACATGATGTTGATCCTTGTCAAAAATTATTTTGATTTGACATTAAACATGGCCGCCAGTGGCCATCTTTGTTTACATAGAGTTATATAATGAAAACTTGTAGCGACTACTCCTATGAAACTACTTGATGGATTTTCATGAAACTTCACAGGAATGTTGACCTAGCTATCAAAAATCTATCAGTAGAGCTTCAAGGTCATTGACCTCTTGTTCTATATTATGATAATGTGAGAAATTCCCTATATTTTGACAAGTTCCTGTATTTCCTAAATTTTGAAAATAATTCCTATGTTTTCAGATTTATGTTGAAAATGCTTCAGTTTCGAATTTTGTTTCTAAAATAAATCTAGTATGTAAAGGTCAAGGTCATGTTCTCGTTTTACTATTATTTTGACCACGTTGTTTGGGCGACAGGAGGTTCATCCATCTAGTACAATTTGTTTGTGACGGATGGATGACATCCCATGCCACTAAGTGACTTCTTGAAGGTGTCTACACTTGTCGTTTGAGGTTATATGTCTCGATTGAATTTAAGAAGAGTCCAACTGGGGATTACTAAATGTAAATAAGTGGACATAAAATATTTATGTTAATTTTTATGTGTTACAGGTCGAGTCCTGACACCACAGCCATCTACATCATCATCATCAGCAGCAGCAGCGTCATCACCAGGGGTGCATACGAGAAAAAGGAAGTCGACAACCTGATCAGTGTTTTAAACAGTGCCACAGTGATAATTGATTAATGGGATTGTAATGGGTCGCTTCTGTAAGGCAGGGGGAGTTATTTGACCCTTGTCTTGTTTTATTGTTTGACAGAGGAACATTCTCAAAATGGAGTACACATGTTTTTCGATCAGACTAGCAATGGAGGTTGTTGTATTTTCTATGAAGAACCTAGTTCTTGTATCGGAAGAGGATTTGTCACAGGAAAAAATGGAGGAACTTTTTATGGAAAATGTCCAGTGTCATGAATCATCTCTTGCAGTGGATTTGAGAAATTAGAGGCAAATGTGAGTTCATGTAACATCATCATTTCACAAGTTTCAGCAGGAGAAAATTCAGATATTGAAACATTTAATAGCAAAATTTACATAAATTATTAAATTCTGAAAGTGTTCATCACTTTTTTTCTTCCCAACATCAATTATTAAATTCTTAAAGTATATAATATGGCAGGTGAAAGTATCTTCGATTGTTTGTATGATTCAGGATTTCATTCTGAATATATGACTTGCATAAAGTTGGTCAACTGAATATAGACATGCTGCATAATTTCTACCCAGCTGAAGGGTTGTGTCCCCTGCCCCTGATGTGTAATAAAGATGCATATATCAACAGTGGCTGAATAGGTTTTACACGTCACTCACCATACAGTACTTTTTCATCTTTATCTAGAAATAAGGAACAAAGCAAAATAGCATATTTCAAAAAAATCTGTATGTTACAGGCATACTAGATTATGACATGCATGTATAAATAAGCTGTTTGTTCATCGATTCACATATTTATAATAAAACTGCTTGTTTCAGCCAATATTCAACTAGTTCCTAATAAGATGTATCTTAGTGAAGCCCCTTGTGGTTCCGGGGGCCCCATTTGGTTCCGGGGCAAATAATAGGGCCACTGCAGATCTCGTTGGAGGGGTAGGCAGAGGGGTAGAATCCCCCCAAATTCATGTTCATTTTATAATTTTTTGTTCATGCTCATTAAAGGTCATCATGACCCCTGCAGTGGCAGAAAAACAATAAACGTGGCTCCAGCGTAAATGAAGTGTCTACAATAGAATTTGCATCAACTCTGCAGTTCAGGGTGAGAAGGTTCTAGGCCCCATTCTCCATATTTTATCTATATGTACATGGAGGATGAGCCTGGCATGTTCATTCCTGTTAGGCGCCATATAACCGTTCATGTGTTGGTGCGCCTTAAAACCCAATTCAATTCAATTAGTATCTTAGTGAAACAAAAAAAAATTGTGGTAAATAAAAATACCTTATTTTTCAAGATGGTTGAGAAGTAAAAATTTCACCTGCGAAAGTAGTTTTTGATAGGGCATTTTCAATGGAAAATTCTTCTGCATCAAACATCTGAAAAATGTTTTTAGCTATTGGGATGACGTGTTGTCCGTCGTCCGTCCGTTAACTTTTGCCTTTTGAACACTCTAGCCCCTTCATTTTTCATGCAATCTTAACCAAACTTGGCCAAAGTCTTTATATCAATGAGAGCCCCATGTGGTTCCTGAGGGCCCCGTTTGTCACGGGGCAAAGAATAGGGCCACTGCAGATCCCTTTGGAGGGGTAGGCAGAGGGGTATAATCCCCCCAAATTCATGTTCATTTTTTGTTCATGTTCATTAAAGGTCTTCATCATGATCCCTGCATTGTTTCAGGTGCCATCTCGCTCACATCAAAAGAGCAGTGCCAGAAAAACAATAAACGTGGCTGCAGTTCAGGGTGAGAAGGTTCTAGGCCCATTTTCCATATTTTATCTCGATGTACATGGAGGATGAGCCTGGCATGTTCATGCCTGTTAGGCGCCATATAACCTTTCATGTGTTGGTGCGCCTTAAAACCCCAATTCAATCAATATATCAATGAGAGCTCTGATGAGTTCGAAAACCGGCCAGATCGGATTAGTAACACCAGAGTTATGAATTAACAAAAAAACTATATTTTGCCTTGTGAACACTCTAGCACCTTCAGTTATAATTTGATCTTTACCAAACTTGCACAGATTGTTAATATTAATAAAAGCTTGGGCAAGATCGAAAACCAGCCAGATCGGATCAGTAACACCAGAGTTGTGGCCCTTCCTTTTTTCTGAAAAATGAAATTTTTCTGCCTTGTGAACACTTTAGCCCCTTAATTTATTATTTGGTCTTTACCAACTTGCACAGATTGTTAATACCAATGAAAGCGCGGACAAGTTCGAAAACCAGCCAGATTGGATCTGTAACACCGGAGTTGTGGCCCTTGCTTTGCTGAAAAAATGCCATTTTCTGCCTTGTGAACACTAGCACCTTCATTTATTATTTGATCTTTATCAAATTTTGCCTGATTATTAATATCAATGAAAGCTCGAATAAGGTCGAAAACCAGCCAGATCGGATTAGTTTCACCAGAGTTATGGCCCTTGATTTGCTGAAAAATGCCATATTCTGCCTTGTGAACGCTCTAGCACCTGATCTTTACCAAACTTGCACAGATTGTTAATTTCAACGAAAGCTCGGACAAGTTTGAAAACCCAGCGAGTTCGAACTAGTAACACCATAGTTATGGCCCTTGCTTTAGTTAAAACTGCTGTATTTTTCCTGGTTAAGATGATAGGGCTTTTCCATATTTATACTTTGACATGATCGAAAACCAGCCAAATTGGATTAGTAATATCAGAGTTATGGCCCTTGATTTAGTTTAAAATGCTGTATTTTGCCTCGTTAAGACAATAGGGCCTACATTTGGCCGAATTTCAACGAAACTTTGCTGGGATGATCAGAACCAAGCCTTATTGAGCATATCATCACCGTGTTTCGGCTGTAAGACTTTTGGCAGAGTTATGGCCTTTATAGGTATTAATACACGAACTTTGTCCGGACTAGTTCTGCTGAACCCCTGGCCGGATTTCAGTGAAACTTTGCAAAGTTGATCAGTATCATGCCTAGTTGTGCATACCATCGCCATGTTCCAGTTGAATGATTTTTGGCAGAGTTATAGCCCTTTAAAGGTTTAAATATACAAACTTTTATCCAGATTTCAGCGAAACATTTTAGGGATGATCAGTACAAGGCCTAGCTGTGGTACGATTGAAAAGTTTTTGTCAGAGTTATGGCACTTTAAAGGTTTTAGTACTCAAACTTTGTCTGGACTAGTTCTCCTGAACCCCTGGCTGGATTTCAATGAAACTTCGTTCTTCTCGGACTCAACAAAATGCTGACATAGCCGTTTTCGCAGTGACTCTCCCCTGGCTGCCGAGACGGGCAACAGGGGAGTCTTTTTGCATGGATGATCATTGCCAAGCCTAGTTGCGCATATCATCGTCTTGTTCCGGTTGAATGATTTAAACAGAGTTATGGCCCCTTATACACAAACTTTATCCAGACTAGTTTTCCTGAACCCCTGGCAGGATTTCAGTGAATCTTGGCAGGAATGATCAGTACCAAGCCTAGTTGCACATATCGATGTCGTGTACCCCACCACAGACTCCATATAGCCAGTAGAGCGATACAGGCCCTCTTGGGCCTCTTATTTTAGAATTGTTATCCAAAAAGAGGTTTAATGTGTTGGATCAATGTAAATTAAGATATTGAACGTTTTATAGCAAAATATAAGAGCTAACTGAAGTTATTTGAGAGTTCTTAATTTTCTGCTGTCCCAGCAACACGGAATTTACATGAAGAAGGCCTCGCCCGAACAGGCATTTTGGTTTTTTAGCTCTACTGGCCGAAGGCCAGCAGAGCTTATGGGATGCCGAGTTGTCCGTCGTCCGTCCGTCGTCCGTTGTTAACTTTTGTCTCGTTAAGACGTTAGGGCCTTTATTTTTCATCCAATCTTTACCAAACGTTAACAGGTTGTTAATATCAATGAAAGCTCGGATGAGTTCGAAAACCAGTCAGATCTGCCAAGTAACAGCGGAGTTATGGCCCTTGATTTAGTTAAAAATGCTATATTGTTATATTTTGCCTCGTTAAGACGATAGGGCCTTCATTTTTCATCCTGTCTTTACCAAACTTTACCACATTGTTAATATCAATGAAAGCTCGGACAAATTCGAAAATCAGCCAGATCTGACCAGTAACACCAGAGTTATGGTCCTTGATTTAGGTAAAAATGCTATATAGCTATATTTTGCCTCGTTAAGATGATAGGGCCTTCGTTTTTTAACCTATCTTTACCAAACTTTACCACATTGTTAATATCAATGAAAGCTCGGACAAGTTCTAAAACCAGCCATATCGGACTAGTAACAGCGGAGTTATGGCCCTTGATTTAGTTAAAAATACTATATTTTGCCTCGTTGAGACGATAGGAGTTTCATTGTTCATCCTATCTTTACCAAACTTTATCAGATTGTTAATATCAATAAAAGCTCGGACAAGATCGAAAACCAGCTATATTGGAATAGTAACAGCGGAGTTATGGCCCTTGATTTAGTTAAAAATGCTATATTTTGCCTCGTTAAGACGATAGGGGCTTCATTGTTCATTCGATCTTGACCAAACTTTATCAGCTTGTTAATATCATTGAAAGCTCGAACAAGTTTGAAAACCAGCCATATCGAGCATGTAACAGCTGAGTTATGGCCCTTGATTTAGTTAAAAATGCTATATTTTGCCTCGTTAAGACGATAGGGGCTTCATTGTTCATCCAATCTTTACCAAACTTTATCAGATTGTTAATATCATAGAAAGCTCGAACAAGTTCGAAAACCAAACATATCTGACCAGTAACAGCGGAGTTATAGCCCTTGATTTAGTTCAAAATGCTATATTTTGCCTCGTGAAGATGAGAGGGCCTTTATTTTTCATCCGATCATTACCAAACTTTTTTTTTTTTTTAAATTTTATTATTAGTTTTTTTTTTTGTTTTCATTTAAATTTTTTTTTATTCTTTTTTTTTTAATTTTTTTTTTTAATTTTTTTTTTATTTTCTTTTAATTATTTGAATTTTTTTAAAAAAAAATTGAATTATTTTTTAGCTCTATGTTGGACCAGTCGGACCAGTAACAGAGGAGTTATGGCTCTTGATTTAGTTAAATATGCTATATTTTCTGCCTCGTTAATACAATAGGGCCTTCATTTTTCATCTGATCTTTACCGAACTTTAACAGATTCTTTAGTTATGGCCCTTGATTTAGTTCAAAAGCTGTTTTTTGCCCGAAACTTCCAAAAAAACGTAAATGGCAGTCACTCGCTTCATTGATGTTATAAGAGCCATGTTAGCCAGTAGAGCGTCCACAGGCCCTCTTGGGCCTCTTGTTAATATTTATTTCGCAACCGATTTTGAAAAGTTGGGTGTTTTTATTTGCCATGTTTACCACTAAAAAATCCAGTTCTAGAGATATATACCAGTAATTTATGTATGAATAAATAAAATTGCCAATGTTAATGCAGAAAAGCCTTTAGCTGAAACAGGCACCACGAACAACAGATAACATACAAGTAATGGGTTGTTTAACACCATTCATTTGTTATCGTTTTTGTTTTGCCCCATGTGGTTCCGGGGGCCCCGTTTGGATATGGGGCAAAGAATAGGGCCACTGCAGATCCCGTTGGAGTGGAAGGCAGAGGGGTAGAACCCCACAAATTCATGTTCATTTTATCATTTTTTGTTCATGCTCATTAAAGGTCTTCATCATGACCCCTGCATTGTTTCAGATGCCATCTCGCTCATATCACTAGAGCAGTGGCAGAACAACTATAAACGTGGCTCCAGCGTAAATGGAGTATCTACAATAGAATTTGCAGCAACTCTGCTGTTCAGGTGAGAAGGTTCTAGGCCCGTTCTCTATATTTTATCTCGATGTACATGGAGGATGAGCCTGGCATGTTCATTCCTGTTAGGCGCCATATAACCTTTCATTGTTGGTGCGCCTTAAAACCCCAATTCATTT
The DNA here is from genome assembly GCA_037043455.1 of Cyrtodaria siliqua. Lineage (NCBI taxonomy): Eukaryota > Metazoa > Mollusca > Bivalvia > Adapedonta > Hiatellidae > Cyrtodaria > Cyrtodaria siliqua. Next base: position 62,297 of record JAWPHD010007300.1, read on the forward strand.
CAGGTCCCCGTTTGGTTGCCGGGGTAGAATACAACCACTGCAAACACACCGTCACATGCAGAGGGGTAGGACCCCACCATTCATATTCATTTTGTCATTTTTTTGTTCATGCTCATTAAAGGTCTTCGTCATGACCCCTGCATTGTTTCAGGTGCCATCTCGCTCACATCACTAAGAGCAGTGGCAGAAAAACAATAAACGTGGCTCCAGCGTAAATGGAGTTTTTACGATAGAATTTGCAGCAACTCTGCAGTTCAGGGTGAGAAGGTTCTAGGCCCATTTTCCATATTTTATCTCGATGTACATGGAAGATGAGCCTGGCATGTTCATGCCTGTTAGGCGCCATATAACCTGTTATGTGTTGGTGCGCCTTAAAACCCCAATTCAATTAATGCATATAAGACACTATTTACAATGCTTTTGTGGTTACTGACTGTTTCTGGCTTCTATTAAAATGCCCTAGAATGATCACATTTCTTTTTCCTGTCGCCATTTCTCGAAGAAGTCGGAACATATCAGCTGCAACTGTGCAGAACGACACTGGGGAAGTTGTTGATATGTACATCCCATGAAATAGTTTTGCATGCATCAGGATTATTCAACTTAATGGTCAGATGCCACTATTGTGTTGGGATCTTCTGATTGGTTGAAAAACAGGGTCCTTATATAACGTAAATACAGCTGCATCCCAAAATACGGTTGCCTTCCCTACCTGTATCTATCGATTTACGGCTTATCGAGCGTGTTATGTATATTGGCTCTACACAAAACGAACGGTAGTGTTACATTTTAATTAATAATTTGAAGAATAGTTCACTGATTTTAAAAGCCATAATTATACCGACAGAAAGTGTACAGCATTTACTTTTTAGACAATTAATTTTCTTTATTGTTATTCGGCGATAAAGAATCTATTTCGCTGGTTTAGAAACAAACTCGCGTTCTTCATCAGGCGACTGTCATTTTGTTTAAATTTTTCTGATTTTACCAATTTTCACCACCTTTAATATCTCATAAAATATCAGCGTTGTTTCAAGACCAGTTATATAAGGACCTGGTTGAAAGAAGTACAGGATTCAGATTGTAAGGTAGGTTCTGACTGGATGAATTACTCAAATTATAACAAATCTATCAACATGTTATATTTCTATCGTAATATATAGTAATGCCCTTCGTCCATCCGTCCATATGTAGGTACGTCCCATTTTGTGTCGCTCAAAAACTAAAACTACTAATGGGACTGCAATCAAATTTCACATGATGATAGAGGGCAATGAGAGGATGTGCAGAGCGCAAGAACCATAACTCTGCCTTCATTTAAATTAAGAGTTATTGCCCTTTGTAATTTTATACTTGTAATTTGCAGGGCTCGCACTGGGATGCGCCAATGGCACCAAATGCGCATAAGAATGAAATATGGCGCAAGAAAAAACAAATTTGCGAAAGTGATTTGCCCAAAAGAATATATAGACACCAAATCTCTTCTTAATTTCCAACTGACAATTAAAAAAAAAAGATTCGGGAAGGTGTGACCACCCTAACTTCCCGCACCCACCCCACTTCCACTGCAAAAATGCCACCACTCCTTAAAAACAAATCCTTGGGAAAGCTCTGTTAGTTACCCGAGCTTCCAGTTCCTAAATGTTTCGAAATGTTCTTACATGATTTTTACTACAGAACAATACATTGTGACTAACAGTTCTATCTGTAACATCAGTTTGTTTTAGGTAGTAAACACGGTTATAGTTAAGTATCTCCGAATGATTAGATTTCAGGACAACGCTAATTTGAAATTTCACGTAATGAGTTTGTGCCATAAAGAAAATAGTTGGCTCCAATGTTTTCAATTTGGCTCTATTATTTTTCATTTGGCGAAATTAGTTGCACAAAGAAAAAAATAGCCAGTGCAAGCCCTGAATTTGTGTCCGCTCTAGAACTCGAAAACTGCTTGTGGGACTGCAATAATTTTTTACACAATGATAGAGGGCAATGAGAGGATATGCAGAGCACAAAACACATAACTATTGTCTTCATCTTAATGGTTAAAAGTTATTGCCCTTTGTAATTTTATACTTAAGAAATAGAACATCGTTTACTGTGAATTATCGTTTAATATGTCACGGTTTGGAGTAAACAATAATTTCAAGAGCCCGTTTTTCGCGAGTGAAATTATTGTTTACAATGCCGGGCTCGTGAAATTATTGTTTACAATTGAACGACAAACCGTGATATATTATAGATAATTCACCGTAAACGATGTTCTATTTCTATTCTAATACCCCTAAAATGTGAAAATAACGCACACATCTGAAATCTTTCGCATTGCTTTGCTTGCTCTCCTAACGTTGCATACGTTACAATGCGCAATGCGCAATGCACAATGCTTATTCTCCTAACGTTGCAAAAATTACAGTGATATATCGTTCAATATAACGAGATATTTTAAACTAGGCTATATAGTGCGGGTGTGTTAGAATTATAATTCGTGTCCGCTCTGTAACTCGAAAACTACTAATATGACTGCAATGCAATTTCACACAAGGATAGAGGGCAATGAGAAAAAGTGCAGAGTGCAAGAACCATAACTCTGTCTTCATTTAAATCGGAGTTATTGCACTTTGTAATTTTATACTTATAATTTGTGTCCATTCCATTACTGGAAAACTACTTATGGGACTGCGATGAAATTTCACACAATGATGGCAATGAGAGGAAGTGCAGAGTGCAATAACCATAACTCAGTCTTCATTTAATTTAGATTTATCACCCGTTGTATGTTTATACTTATAATTCGTGTCTGCTCCATAACATGAAAACTACTAATGGGACTGCAATCAAATTTCACACAATGATAGAAGGCTATGAGAGTAAGTGCAGAATGTAGGAACCATAACTCTGTCTTCATTTAATTGAGAGTCATTGCCCTTTGTAATTTGATTCTTATAATTCTTGTCCAGAACACAACTCAAAAACTACAAGACTGGAATGAAACATCACACACTGATAGAGGGCAAGTACATGAAGTGAAGATTGAAATAACCATAACTCGATCTTCATAGACAATAGAGTTATTGGCCTTTGTAATTCTATACTTCACATTCTTATCCGAATCATAGCTCCAAAATTACTAATGGATCTGCAATGAGAAACACAATGACGGAAAGCAAAAAGAGGATGTGGAGAATGCAAGAACCCTAACTATATGTTTATTTGAATAAGATTTAAATAACACTTATTGCCCTTTGTTATGTTATTCTTCTTGTCGAGTGCATAGCTTCAAAACTACTAATGGGACTGGAATGAAACTTCACACAATGATAGAGGGCAATGAGAGGAAGTGCAGAGTGCAGTAACAATAACTCTTATCTGATTGAAATTAGAGTTACTGCCTTTTGTATTGTTATACTTACATTTTTTTGTTCATTTTACTTTCTGCTTTATGTGCAGTGATAAAACTTCCTTTAAACAAAGCACCCAATCATGGGCCCTGCAATTACGTAGGAAAAAACACTGCGACGTGGGATATGGCTGTCTCTCAGACGGCAATATCTCTAATTTGAAAGAATACAAAGCAATATGGTTTTTGCGCTCTGCACTTTCTCTCGCTGCCCTTTATCATTGTGTGACATTTCAATGCAGTCCCATTAGTTTGAGTTATGCTCTGGACAAGTAGAAGTATAAAATTACAAAGGGCAACAACTCTAATTTGAATGAAGATGGTTTTGTTTTTTTAGCCCTGCACTTTCTCTCATTGCCCTCTATTATTGAGTGAAGTTTCATCCCAGTTAAATTTGTAAGTTTCGAGTTATGCATTATATACAACATTACAAAGGGCAACAACTCTTAATTTGAACGAATATAGAGCTGTGGTTCTTCCATTCTGCACATCATCGCATTGCTTTCTATCTTGTATAGTTTCATTCCAATCTCAATTTGTAGTTTTCAAGTAATGTTTCGGACAAGAATTGTAAGTATACAATAACAAATAGCAGTTTCTCGCTTGAATGATGATACAGTTATGATTCGTGTGCTCTGCACTTCCTCTCCTTGTACTTTATCATATGTGTGAAGTTTCAGTCGGTGTGTTCTTAGGCAAGACACTTTACCTTAGCCTCGTCCGTCGGATGGGGACGTAAACCGGGCGGTCCCGTGTATCGGTCTATCCTCCGAGCACGTTAAAGAACCATAGGAATCTATTCGATAATAAGAGTAGGGCAGGTTCCCGGATTCCTATGTATCCTTCCCCTCTCTCTGGGGCGGCTCTAAATAACCTATACTGTGTTGATGAGCCGTTAAACAACATTCAATTCAATTCAATTCATTCTAGTCAAATCAGTAGTGTTCAAGTTATGCTCCGAACAAGAAATTACAAAGCAATAACTCTAATTTTAATGATGATTCTGGGAACTTCATTATTCACCTTAAGGAGACTTCAATGAGTTTTTCGAATCAATAAAAGCAGTGGTTATTTTACAGTGCAGTTCATCTCAGTGAGATGAACTGCACTGTAAAATAACCACTGCTTTTATTGATTCGAAAAACTCATTGAAGTCTCCTTAAGGTGAATAATGAAGTTCCCAGAATCATCATTAAAATTAGAGTTATTGCTTTGTAATTTCTTGTTCGGAGCATAACTTGAACACTACTGATTTGACTAGAATGAATTGAATTGAATTGAATGTTGTTTAACGGCTCATCAACACAGTATAGGTTATTTAGAGCCGCCCCAGAGAGAGGGGAAGGATACATAGGAATCCGGGAACCTGCCCTACTCTTATTATCGAATAGATTCCTATGGTTCTTTAACGTGCTCGGAGGATAGACCGATACACGGGACCGCCCGGTTTACGTCCCCATCCGACGGACGAGGCTAAGGTAAAGTGTCTTGCCTAAGAACACACCGACTGAAACTTCACACATATGATAAAGTACAAGGAGAGGAAGTGCAGAGCACACGAATCATAACTGTATCATCATTCAAGCGAGAAACTGCTATTTGTTATTGTATACTTACAATTCTTGTCCGAAACATTACTTGAAAACTACAAATTGAGATTGGAATGAAACTATACAAGATAGAAAGCAATGCGATGATGTGCAGAATGGAAGAACCACAGCTCTATATTCGTTCAAATTAAGAGTTGTTGCCCTTTGTAATGTTGTATATAATGCATAACTCGAAACTTACAAATTTAACTGGGATGAAACTTCACTCAATAATAGAGGGCAATGAGAGAAAGTGCAGGGCTAAAAAAACAAAACCATCTTCATTCAAATTAGAGTTGTTGCCCTTTGTAATTTTATACTTCTACTTGTCCAGAGCATAACTCAAACTAATGGGACTGCATTGAAATGTCACACAATGATAAAGGGCAGTGAGAGAAAGTGCAGAGCGCAAAAACCATATTGCTTTGTATTCTTTCAAATTAGAGATATTGCCCGTTGTAAAGTTATACTTACACTATTTGTCCATGTCATAACTAGGAAACAACTAATGGGTCTGGAGGATCTGCACAGCACAAAAACCAAAACTCTAACTTTAGGCAGAATTATTGATATAACATCTTGCGGAGCCTTAGTGAAATAAGGGACAGCCTTGTCCATCTCACTGAACTTCTAGTTTTTTGTATCCATATTAAGAACGTTTAGTCGCCAAATCCAGATAAGCTTGAACTAAGGTGCGATAAGTGGTTATTTAAAGCTACAGACGCCCTATATCAATCGATTTCTTCTTTGTAGGTGTGTCTTTTTTTGTAACTTCATGTTCACCAGCTCATGGCGAAATCAGGTATTTAAGCGAGCAAATATAGCACATGAAAAGGTAGCGCCGTGGTGTAATGGTTAGCATTGCGGCTTAATAACCCAGGGATCGCGCGTTCAATCCCAGCCCGGACCGAATTTGGGTTAATTATCGAAATATTTCAAAAGTATTTCCTACCTTACCAGTCCTTCGGATGAGACTTTAAACCGAGGTCTGCTCGCTAAAATGCATAGTGCAATACAGCGAGGATAAATAAACGCTTATACACACGCATGAAATCATTTACTGTATATACATCGACCAGTGCACATCGTACCTATACACAGGTAACAGTAATTTTTACCGAAAAAAAGGTTAGCTTCTTTCGGGGCTCGAACACACGACCTTCTGATCTCAATTCCTGTGCTCTATCCGCTGAACTACAACGCTACTTGAGAAAATAGTATACTAACTACCATATATTATGAGGCAAAATAACTTAACATATTTGAACGCAACTAAAGATGGATCAATAAATATGCAGTCCATATTGTCGCACGTGTAAATTAGCATTGCCTAGTGTACTACTGTATCTTATCAAGATGAAACTAATACTTCGTCTCAAATCAACCATATATCGACTTGTTATTTAGCGCTTGATGAGTTGTGTGCGCTCTCTTGTTATTACGTAATGCCTAATTTGTGTTAAAAATGCTACAAAATACCAATAAATAGCAGTGGTCTAGAGGTTCAGCGTACATCTTTCAAATCGTACAAGTGCAAGACTGTGGTTCAAATCCCGTTCCGGGAAACTATTTGTTATCACATATATTCTGGAGCCGTATATTTATCGATGTTACCTGTACGGAGGCTAAATAAAAATGTGAAATTTGAGTAGTATAAGGTTTTATTTTTCCTCGCCGTTGGCAACTAGGCCTTTTGGCGAGGTTTTCAATAGTAGTTTATTTATAATAATCTTAGTAGTTTAAATAATGTTGCTAATGCTTATCAATCACGCTCGGATGGCAGGATCCAAGCAGACGCAAGACATGGCAATAGATGGTTTGCAGGGACACAAGAAGATTAACTTGGCAGAGGCTGAGTGATGGGGACACAGGTGGAATAAGCTCATGTTGGTCTATTTTATATATAAAATTCAATCGAGGATTATAAATAATAATTTTATTTTCCAGCGCCAGCGCGTCACCATTTCTTAAAAATGATTTAACTTAATATGTACATATATACATAATCCATGTTGTGTCTGCTTCATGCTCCCTTCCAAAGGGAATGGACTCTTATAATTATAAGCATATAATGTTAAAAAATAAATCTTTAAAATGTCCAGTGCCGCCAGCAAGACACCACCTCAAATCTCTTTATATAAAATAATTCAGAATGAGTTTTACGCTTATGAGAGCAAAAACGTTAAATGGAATGTGTCCCTCCGCCAAAGCCACGGGGAGGCCACACCGGGGAGGGCATGAAGCAGATGTATACATAGGTTTTACATGTTAATATTATGTTCCCCGTTATCCCGATGTGTGCGTCAGATCAAACTAAAAATAGCATCTTCCCAGCTGTTGGTATAAAATCAATGTGAAGTAATAAGCATATATAAAACTAAATAGGACAGCCAGGAATTTTTATTAACTTAACTGTTGATATAAAACAACCAAATATTAAAATCACAAACCGGGGCTGGTGGGGTCATACAAAGTAGTGTTACAAGGAATTATACGACATAAGGGAGTTGGAGTGGATGGTAACTTAGTAATGTTATTGTTTATAAGATAAACATTTAGGACATTTTTAGGACATATTTAATATTTAATAAGCATCTCCATGACACCAAAAGTATAGGGTTGACCCCACACTCATCCTGTCATGGAGTCCTATCAAAAGTCAGCTAGACATGTCCACGACGCCATGAGGTAAGGCAGTCCCCACACTCACTTAGTCATGGCGCATTATATATATAAAAGTATGTGATTGGTCCTGGACCGATGTGCCTGCGTTGTCATCAGACTCAAAAATCGCCCCAACGCGTCCACCGGATCAGTCCCATATTATAACTGTATCAATTAAGTAGTTTATAATATTCATATGAAGAATAACGTACGTCTGTGTTGACTACCACCCAGAGAGCCAGTACAGCGACCGTCTAACCAGGTGGCAGTCAGTATTGAGTATGACCCAAATTTCGTCTACTATATAAGTAGACTATGTTATTCTTAAGAAGTTTATATATTATGTTGTTACTTACGTAGACTAATAAGTAATCATATGACGTTTATATAATGTTAAATACGACGATTATCTGCACTCTAATAGAAAGGTTTTACAGTTTGGTAAAATTATACTGAATAAACGAATTTAAATCAAACCATCAGTGTTTTCGAGCCCAGCAGACAAAACATACAAGCTAATCCACTGGGCCGTCCAACATTGTAGTTTAGTCTAAATCTTCTTTTCAAATTGTGTGCCCAGGATGAAAGAACTGAGAGCGCTAAATACTTGAACTCTATGTTTTTTGATAGGATCTAAAATGTTAGTTAAATTAAAGGGTAATGATAAGTTTAGCAATTTTAATTTTAAGATATCTCTCTGTATTTCAAACTGACTACAATCTAGTAAATAATGTTCCGTAGTAAAATGGACTAGGCAGTTGGGACAATCCTTATAAAGGTCGTTAATTATGTGGCTGCCTAAACTAGCCGGTAATAGATTGTACCCCATTCTCAGTCTTGTAATTACTTTATCGATAAGCCTATTGGTAGAAAATGGTTCCTGAATTTTGAAGTTTGTTTTAAGTCTAGAGAAAGTATGGAACTTGTTAATTTGATTAGTTAAATAATGATCTACTTTGTTGTTTATTATTTTCCGAATTTGTGAGTAAATTTCAGTATGTCCTAAAGGGATTGGTTTGTCAACGGCAGTGGTGTCCAAGCCTGTTTCCTGATTTACAGGCTTGGTCGGCTTTTTCGTTACCGACTATACCAACATGAGCCGGGCACCACTCCAAGTTTACAGAAAGTTTTAAAATATGGCAATCATTTAATTTATATAGAATATTTGTCAGAAGATCAGGGCGAGTTCTACTCGTTCTGTCTTTAATAGCCATAAGACTTGAAAGCGAGTCTGAGAAAATAACTGAGAATGGAGGCTTGTATTTAATAATCCATTTAAGGGCTCTGTCTATAGCGACTAGCTCCGCGGTAAAAACTGAGAGACCGTCAGAGATTCTAGTAATTTTAGTAATATCTTTTGTTGGTATAATAAAGGCTGATGCTACACGTCCTCAGACAGGATCTTTGGAACCATCTGTATAAATTTGTAAAAAGTTAATATAATTACTATCCTTATGTTGTAGGAAGTTCAGTTTAATTTCTGATGCTTCATCGTTTTTGTTTATTATAGAGGAAAGGGAAATGTCTACATTAGGTTGAATTAGAGTCCATGGAGGGACCACTCCTACTGAAAAATCTGCAATTTGATATTGGTCTAGGTCATATTCCTCTATAAGATTATAAATGGTTGTGCCGAATGGCTGGGATTTTTACTAAATCTATTAAGACATTGAGTATTTACAAAACTATTATTTACTGGATTTGATTCCTTTTTTGTCTGGACCCTGGCCCAGAAACGAAGCATCTGTTCTTCTCTATGAATATGTAATGGCGAAACGCCAGCCTCATGTTCAAAAATATGCTGTGGAGTAGAATTTAGGGCTCCCAGTGCAATTCTAAGACATTTATTTTGTAATATATCGGGTCGATGAAGTAGTGATTTTGACGCACATGAATATACATGGGATCCGTAATCAAGTTTGGATCTTATTAAGGTTTTATATAAAAGTGTTAATGATTTTTTATCGGATCCGAAATCAGTACCTTTTAGCATTCTTAATAAATTTAAATCCTTTTCGCATTTGTTTAAAAGGTTATATATATGGGCTATAAAATTTAACCTTCTATCCCAGATAAGGCCTAAAAAGTGACTGTGTTGCTAAATATAATTTTAGTATTACCAAGAAAAAGATCTGTAGAAGTGTGGGCGGTATTTCCAAATATAATCACTGTAGTTTTACTAGTGGAGATTTTAAATCCCCATTTTTTAGCCCAATCCCAAATTAAGTTTAGTCCCTTTTGTGCTTTAGCTTGTAATGTATCTATACGTTTCCCAGAAATCCATGCGCCACTATCATCTGCAAATTGACTAACGACCAAGCCGGAATCTTGAACTACATTAGGTAGGTCGTTAATTACAATGTTAAAAAGGAGCGGAGAAATAGTAGATCCTTGTGGAGTACCACGTTCTAATAGTTCTTCTTCAGAAAGATCTTCATCAACCTTTACTTGAATTTTTCTATCCTGGAGAAAGGCCTTGACAAAATAAAAACAGTTTCCTCGAATTCCGAGGTCAAATAATTTGGCTAATATTCCAGTATGCCAGACTAGATCGAAAGCCGCCTGGAGATCAAGAAAGATGGCTAGAACAGATCGGCTCTGGTTTTTAGCAAATAAGATGTCATGTTGTAATCGGGCTAGCTGATCTTGAGTGCTACGCCCTTTTCTAAATCCTGACTGAAATTTATATATTAAACCCTTAGATTCTAAAAAGTGTTCAAGTCGGTTTTTAACCATAAATTCCATTAGTTTACTTGGATGGGATGTTAAACTGATGGGTCGAAAAGATTGTGGGTCGTTGGGTTTTTTATTAGGTTTATGTATTGGAATGACACAGGCCAGTCTCCAGGATTCAGGATAGTTATTAGAAGACCATATGATATTATACAGAATAAGCCAAATATTTAAAGTAGAATCCGGCATATGTTTGAATAGTTGATATGAGAGTTTATCGGGTCCCACGGCTGAATTTTTCCTGCTAGCAATTGCATCTTTTAATTCCATTAGAGTAAATGGTATATTTAAGGTGGAATCGTCATCTTCAATATTATTATTATTTATTTTATTTTTAAATTCGGTTTCAAAGACCGTCTGATAATTGATCGTTGCCTCTGAAAGATTTTCTTTGCTTGAAACTTTGGCAAAGTGTTTAGCTAGTAAATTAGCTTTGTCTTTGTTAGTTGTGGCATTACTGAATTTTGTTTTAAGAAGGGGAATGCTGGAAAAAGAGTTGCCACGTATTTTATTAATTTTATCCCAAAATGTTTTTGAATTGTTTTGTTTTAAGGAACAAGTATTAATGAATGTTTCCCAGTTATTTTTCTTGGCTTGGGTTATAACTGTTTAAGCTTCCTGTTCCGCCTTTTTATAATTTAATAGATTTATTTCAGAGGCGTCTTTTTTAAGTTTATTCAGAAGATATTTTCTATTTTTAACTGCTGCTTTGCATTCTGAATTCCACCATGGGACATTTTTCTTTTTGGGGTTGTTATTATATGTTGGAATACTTTCATGCATAATATTAAGAAGACTATCGGTTAACTTGTTATTAAAATTGTTGATATTATCAGATTGTATATTATCTAGATTAATATCTTTACATAATATATTAAAAAGATCCCAGTCTGCCTTATTGAAATTGAACTTGTTTTGATTGTAACTTTCTTGATTAATTTTAGAAGAACTTAGTTGTATTGACATATGTATAGGAAAATGGTCAGAACCCCAGTTATCCGGTAATACTGTCCAGTGTGTTTTTTATGCTAAAGATCTAGAAGTAACTGAGAGATCAATACAAGTAAGGTTACCATTGTGTGTATCAAGACGTGTGGGGGAGCCGTCATTCAGGAGGACTAGATCGAACTCGTCCAACCATTTGACTATTGCTTTTCTTTGTTTTGTATTTTTTTCCGAGCCCCATGCAAAGTGATGGGCGTTAAAATCGCCTGAAAGAAGAATATTCTTTACCTTTAAAGGTAGAATAACATCGTATATTGTTTTAAGAGATTGGTAGTCACAATTTCGTGCGTATAAACAGAATAAAAGTAAAATCTTGAAAGTAGATTTTAAATAATTGTACTTCAATGGCTGTAAAACCATCTGTATCTTTCGGATCTAAAATTTCAATCTTTTCATAATTAATATAATTTTTGAAGTAGACGGCCAACCCTCCACACGTATTGGTATCACTAGCTCTATTATTATCATAAAATTTAAATTCATGCTTAAAACCGGGAATAGATTTGAATGTCTTTTTATTAAATTTGGTTTCCTGAATACAAAGAATATCAACTTCAGGATTAAGGTCCAGGAATACTTTGATCTCAGAGTGCTTTACACGGGTTAAGCCTCCGGCATTAAAAGATATAATATTCACAGATTTATTCACTTCGAAAAGAAATTATTTATACACTTTTTAAGATTTGAATTTTGTCGTTTTGTTGCCACCGAGGAAGAAGTTGGTTTACGTGGAGTTTTAGTTCCTTTAAGGGTTCCTTGAGTTTTCCTCGGTGTTTTCTTTATGTTTATCTTGGTATTATTTTTGCTAGTAAAATTGTGTGGCTTATGCGTATTCAATAGCAGATTTTCTGGAGGAAGTATGGGGCCAGGAGGGGGTGGGGTGTCCAATGTATTATGGGTGTGGGAGTGAGGTTGGTCAATACACCTAGGACCCACTATGCCCTTAAGGATCTCCCTATGTATGTGATTGATTAACAATGGGCCAGTAGGTCTAGATTTTTCGTTTATCAATCTAATCGTTAATTTTGTAAGTATTTCAATGTTGGTAATTATAGGAATAGAATTGTTAAGTACTTGGACTTTTACTGGGGTGGTTTGAGACGAGTTATCGTAAAATGTAGGTGTGTTTTTAATCGGGGTACTAATAGTCGGAGTTTCATCGATCCCCACCAGATCTAGTATTGAAATCTGTTCTAAGGTTTTTGCCGTTGTTGATGAGAAGCTGAAAGAGTTATCTATAGTTAAAAGTGATGTATTTTGGGTTACATTAAACATGCTGCAGTCGTTAATAGTTTTTGAAGTGCCCAATGAATAATCAGAAGAGTTTGGTGTAGATTGTTTAATTTTTCGCTCCGGGGTGTTAGATGGAGTAATGAACTTTTGTTTTTGAGACCTTGGTGGGATTTCGATTTGATTCCATGCTTGGCTATTAGGGGAGATAGATTGTTCGGTTATTGTTTCATCTATAATTAAAATAGGGGATGTAACAGGGGAAGTACTAAAGGGTATCACTGGGGTCTGTGGGATTAAAATAGAGGGTGGGAGCACTTGCTTATTTAGTCTGTGGATCTGTCCCCCTTGTTTCCTATAGAATCTATTGTCTTGGTATGAAGACTGTGTAATGTCTATTTTATGGGAGGGGCGTTGATCCACAGTAGACGTATTCCCGTTTAACACAGGGACCAGGTTAGTTTTAACAGAGCTAGTGGGAATGTGTCTCTTAATATCAACAGTTTTAACAACCATATCGGCATATGTAAGTCGGGATTTAACCGGCGACTTCGGATCGTTGGAGATTGGTGGGGTGGGGGGTGTTTTAAGTAGGGCCCCCTCGCTTATTAATATAATAGGCTTTACCGTGGGTGGGGATAAAAAAAGAAGCAGGAGTATCTTTATGTGGGGAGGGAGGGTCGGGGGTGTCCATGTCCCAACTCGGGGTCTGTGAGTTTTGGGACCATATAGATATGATCTCAGGATCATCCTGTTTTGTTTTTAGTGGGCAATCCCGTGTCATCTGCCGTGGGGACCACTCAGCACGGCCAGAGGCTGCGGCCTTAATTGGGGGCTGGATAATAGTCCGCCCTTGGCTTTTATTGGCCTTTGATTTGCCATATATTTCAATGGCTGTAGTCCAAGAGGTTCTGTTCCTCTTGGCTATCTTTGAGATCTAAATGGCTGAGATATATATGGAGCAGCCCCTGAATCGTGTCGAGTGTTCCCCACCACAGTTAATACACATATTACCCCGGGTGGTACAATCCCTAGTATGGTGGGACTGGGCACATTTGGCGCAGGCTACAGTGCCTGCACATTTGTCATATTTGTGCCCAAATCCCTGGCATTTAAAGCAACGGATCGGAGGGGACACAAACTCCTCAACCTCAAAGGCAGTAAATGTGCGGTGTATTTTAAGGAGTCTCGGGACTCCGGTCTGCCTGCCAAACTTATTAAGTAAGACCGAGAGAGAGAGTATATTGGGGACGTTATCGTGTTCGTCCACCAATTCCTGTTTAAGTTCTGATAGATTTGTGTCCACCGGTACATTATGTATTACTCCCTCTCTGGTAATGGTGGCAGGCGTGATCATATGTATCTCCAAGTCATCGAAGTAGATGGGGCTTGATTTAAAAATCAAGCTCTTGGCTTCCGACGACTTGGCTTCTATAAGAAGATCCCCAGATTTTAGTGGGATGACCCTGCTGATCTTCTTGGGAAATTTTGATGAGATTATCGAATAATCTCACTATGGGGATAGCTTTTGTAAGCTTAATGTCCCCTTTGGCCCTAAAGTAAAACCTATGCTTCCAATTGTTATGGGTAATGTGGTGGTTGTCGTGGGCGGAAGCCGCGCTCCCAAGCTCTGTAGATAAATTATTAAAGGTAGACATTTTAACTATTTCTAACACTGTATTATCACTAAATTTAAGAATATATATGATTAAGAAATATGATGTCACAACGTGTCACAATTAATCGTCAAACTACTAACTAAAATTTAACACTATATGTGTACAATGTACAAAATATTTGCACTATTGATAATAAAAAAGGAAAACATATAAGTATGACACTGTTGTAACTATTAAAGTCCTATGCACTCTATATCCTAGTGTATGTATAGGAGTAGCGTATCATATACACCGTATAAAATGAACTGGCAAAACTAAATGTCAACGTACCCTGATCACCTGATGCCCTATATTAAACTAACTTATCGAGAAACCGGAAGTGTATGAAAAAACGTTTTATCAACGTTTTGAATATATATTTATTTATTTATTTGAAAACGAAATTCGAAAGCGATGTTCAGTCTCTAAATTATTAACACTACAAACTCTACACTCTATCAGAAGTAACTATATTAATACGATGTATCTATATTTGTAGCATGAAACGTAAATCCCAAACCGGAAACAAAATGAAACGTATGTAGTACCTTTCTATATAAAGTAGTGAATAGTTTCGAAAATCCTCTATCACTAACAATGTTCTAAGTAAAATTATAAGAATTTTCAATGTAAATGTTGTACACAAAGTATTAGATGTGCGTTAGATAAACTAATGAGTTACTCTTCTTATATTAGAAGTAAGAATATTTAATTAGACAAATCTTGTCGAAAACAAAACTAGTTGCGTAGAAGAAATACTCCCGAAACTGCACACTCGCCTCTAGATAAGAACAGATTCTAAAAATAGAATTTTATGATTTGGACAAAGGTGTCAAAATGATAACAATAGATAGGTACGTTGTGAAATTTTACGTATCGATTTCTCCTTATATACCGACTTTTGGAGTGTTCGTCGATTTGAAACTACTTCACACGTGACTCGTTCATATTCATGAGTTATTACCAGTTAAAATAGGGACTGTACAGCTTTAAGATACTCAAAACAAAACTGACAGTGGGTGATTTATTTCTGTAACAAATTGTGTTATGCATTATTTTATCTCTAGTACGAACGTGATACATTGATTATTATGTATTCAAATGGTTGCCTTCTTTGTCGTATAGTTCAAATTTTATTAAATTATGCAACTGTTATATTTGTGTTTTTATTGACTACTATTTGTCACGACTCTGCTTCTGTAAACTGTTATCTTTGTTTTTTTTATTGATTACTATTTGTCACGAGTGTGCTTTTATTAAACTGTTATCGTTGTGTTTTTATTGATTACTATTTGTCACGAGTGTGCTTCTATTAAACGGTCATGTTTGTGTTTTCAATGATTACTATTTGTCACGTATTTGCTTCTATTACAGTCGATCACATCTCGTAAAAGTGTCTCTCCTATCGATGTCTACATTCTGTAAAACATGTCTGCGTTTGAGCTAAAATGCTGTGTGGCTCTTGTTATTAATTGGCAGCTGTAACGGAGACCCTACTGTAAGGTATCTTTATAAAGCAGCACGTCATTTGAACACTACTGAGTCTGCAGCATGTCATATAAAGCGTTAGAGTTTTGTTAAATCTTGTATTTGTTTCTTTGTAAATATTGCCGAAACACATAAAAAAAACCAGTCCAAACAAATTGTCCGAATTGTTGGCTTTATTTATTCAAACCATGTCCCGAAAAAGTCATGCTAAACGTTTTTTGTTCAGTATATAATAATTATGTAAAATTGCTAAATATTGAAAAGTTTGTTTAATTGTTAATTGCCTTTATCCGTATCATTACTATGATACATATAGGTATAAGATGACATTACAACTTTATGAATTAAGTGTGACTGATGTAAATAAGCACGTGGGCATAATTCATAAATAAAAAATAAAGCTAAAAAGCATTTTATCACGTCAGATGATAACAAAAACTGTCTACACATTACACATGCCACATTTAAATTAAGCGGTATCATTTATATAAATAACAATTTCTAGGTTGTAAAATGTTGAAACAGGTTACCATCATTAAGAAAGCATCGTAACTTGTGTTTCCTTTCTGTTGGAAAACAATCGGAACACATAGGTTATGTATACTAAAGTGTACATTTTTGCGAAACCCCAGATAAGCTTGCTATATGTGTGCATTTTATAGAACAGGCTATTCAACAGGCACTGATGAAGTCGCTAGACAACTATTTCAAATTCATCAATGCGATACGGTTGCTTAAGTTGTAACTGATAACATAGAAAGTTGTAACTGATAACATAGAAAGTTGTAACTGATAACATAGAAAGTTAACTGATAACATAGAAAGTTGTAACTGATAACATAGAAAGTTGTAACTGATAACGTAGATATGCTATAATCCAATATTAAAGTATATTAAGGTATATGCTATGAACTTAAAGCTGCAGCGAGAAACATGTGTCATGGTGCTATAAAAACTACAGTCATACACAAACCGTGAACGTTTGCATAGGCCTACCTAGTTTACAGAAAGATGTATTTTAAATGGTTCTTCCAGTGTACCAAATTTGAAGGCGTTCCTTCAACTCTGATTTGTCGCAAAATCAGCGGACGTTTTGACTATTAAATCGTTTCACAAGACAACAGCAACATACCAACATGTTTATTAGTACCGACGACTGTCATAACGCTCAAAATTTACCTCCACGATTCCGGTTGACAGCTTGAGAATAGAAAAATCAATATTTATACGCTTCGCTAGCAACTGCACTAATATTTTAAGTCAAGCAATTTTGTTTTATAACTGTTCCACTAAAAGTATCGTCTCTTCTTCTTTTCTTTGCACAGGCATCAGTGCTAATTTTCTTTGCACAGGCATCAGTGCTAATATATCTTGACACACATCTTTCCAAAAGTGACCATTTGTGTTTTTATTATGCTCATTTATTGTATATTGTTTACAAAATGTCTTAAGCAATAGTGTATTTGCATCAATGCCCTCTGTCAGAAAAAGAACAATAGGTTTCTTATCGAATACAGCTTGATCAATCTCGAAGTGTCGACCATATTCCTGGATGTAGTTATGTGTTACCGCAATCAGCAGGACGCCACTCTCACTCAAAAGTTGCTCAGTCTGATTTAATATACTTTCACCAGATTTGATACATGTGAATGCAGAGGAAATAGTTTTTAGTTTATTTGTCAGTTGTTTAAGATGTTCTTCCAGTGGTTCGTAGATATCATTATTTACAACAGTATTATCGTCTTCACTGGATGATAACAACGCAACGTACTTCAATGCATGACGATCTTTTCGAATCAGTGTGATGTTTTTGTTTCTGTTAATTTTCAGTTGTATCGACCTCTTAACTCTCACTACGATCACTATTATGACAATTGATGCAACGAGCAACACTGATGATACAATAACGGTATTCCTGACTCGCACATGCCTTTCGCATAAGTCTTGCACATACGAGAGAGCGGTGTTGTCTAGTGGAATCGTGTCATCCCGTTCATTATGACACATTTCACCTGTAAACACAAAATATTGCGAATTCGCTAAGAACAACTGAAGAAAATCAAAAGTCTCACAGTTAGAGCAGGATAATTGATTAAAGCTGAAGTCAACACGAAAATAGTCCTGTTTAAACTCTGCCGTGCCGTTGCTTGTCCAAGTTAGGTATTTTGTCCTGTTTATGTGTGCATTGAATATGGACTGCAGATTGTGAATTGAAACTCGGCCCATTATTGTTATCTCGTTATATCGGAGGTCAAGAAGTTTAAGTTTATTTGCTTGTTCAAGTTTGAAAATAATTTGGTGTAAGTGGTTTCGCGATAAGTCCACTACTTCCAGGTTGGTGTTTTTGATAAATATCTCGGCGGGTAGAGTTGAAAGATTGTTACTAGATAAATTTATGTTCGTAAGGTTTACAAGCGCAGACAATAGCCGTTCAAACTCTGTGATGTGTTCGTTGCTCATTTTCCAAAGGTTGTTTTTCGACAGGTCAAGGTATCGAAGAAGGCTCATTGGTGACATCATATCAGGGTTAATGAATTCAATTTTATTGGATGATAGATCTAGTACTTGTATAGGTATTGGCTGCGGGCTTAAATTTACAATTTCTATGTCTAAACGTATGAAACCATTATCTCTTAGGTAAACATTCTGAAAAGAATCCATATTAAATGTTGCATTCACTATCAGTTTAATATTAATGAATGCTAGTGTGTTAAACAAGCCATTCGCCACAAGTGTTTTAGTGTTTTCAAATAGTTTATAAGTCTCAAACAATGAGGAATGCTCATTAACTCGAACTGTTAGGTTGGGAATATACATAACTGCACCCACAAACCGATGTGGTAGGGAAGAATAACTAACATCGATATACCTCAGACTAGCACATGTTCTGTATGGACCCTTGTAATTATTTAGTTTTACATGAGAAATGTTCAAGTAAATTAATTTATTACACGTTGATGTCTCAGTCCATGCACCTACGTCTACCATACTGATTTCTGTCGAGCTAAGGTCAAGATATGTAATATTTTTTGCTGATATGATGTCAAAGAAAGCTTTGTTTAAGTTAATACCAGAACGGTATCTGTTGAGTTCCACTAAAGACAAACTTTGTAAATTATGCAATATGTCCGTACCGTTCATAGCTTGGATCAGCGAATCAATCGATAATCTGAAACAACCACTGAAGTCTAACACTGTCAGTTTGTCAAGACCAGCAAAAGCACTATTACCGAGGTTTGTTAGCCACTTAGCGTGTAAATAAAGCTCCCGAAGATTTGTAAGCCCTCGAAACGCGTAGTTACTAATAGTTCCATTTTCTTCATCACTTATCCAGGTAATTTCAAGTCTATTCACATTCTCCCAGTTTTCTGTGTAAAATAAACCTTCACCTAGATATGTGGAATTGTTCGTATTCATATTATTGAGAAACACGCTGCTTATACCAGCTGGTATGTCTTGTGGTATGATGGAGTCACAATAGATTGTTTCGTTTTGCCTTCTACACTGTTTCATAACTTTTTGTTCAACTGTCCATGATACAGCATTTGTAACCATGGAGATGATCACAGCATGGCCTAAAAATACAGTACATAAACGCGACATTTTGTCGTTTGACATTTGTATCGCTGCTAACGTTAAATTACCCTGGTAGTGTTAATTCTGTATTAAATCGTGTTTTAATCTTTAGAATCCCCATCTCAATTATTATTTACTTAACATTTTGACATGTGTTATGTTTATACCTTCCTGAAGTAACTTTAACATATATTCCAAGTCTCCGTAACCAATATCCGTTGAAGAACACACTGCTCTGAAGTCTGATTTAGACATTCCGTACACAACTAATGTACTATACTAACTTCCGGGTCTCTGTATTTCATTGTAATCTTCAGTAGGAACGCCAGCCCTATGGCGTAGGAATATTTATCAAACAAGGTCACGCGATAAAATCGATAACAAAATGACATTATTGGGAAAATGTTCACTGATCAGATTTATACATCTCTTATCTATAAACTGTGATTATGACAAAACACAATCACAGATCGTTGTTGAAGTAATAATATTCACAAACTACATTGGTCGAACATAATTGGTGTACACTTCGTGTAATTCCCATTAATGGTTAAAGGTATTTTTCAAAGGGATGAATTTAGGTTGTTTTAAGGTTTAAATTGCCAATAATGCGCTTTTAAATCAAAATCGATTTATTTCGTCATTTTAGAAGCGAGAAAAAAACAAATGCATGTACGCATAGATCAATCTTTCCTCTGTCCATATGCAAAATTTTAATGAAATCGGAGACAAGTACTTTTTTTCTCTCCCAAAATTAACTAACATGACCCACGGACTCAAAGACGGCATAACGCATATACATTTACAGACGCGACCGGGTACACAGGAAATGAAATAATTCCATTATTTCAATACATATATTTCAAATGTATGTATCCATGCATTCCAGATTAAATTTCTGACTATACATGCTTTTGGTTTATGCCGGAGTGCTCAGAATAGGTTTTAACAAACCAAATTGCAACGGTACGTCGGGAAAGGAAATGAAGATGGTGAAAATATATGTTGCAGTGCTAATTTTCTGAATCCGAAAAAATTGCAAAAAAAAAAATGAAGTTTTAACAGCGAGAATGATTTTTTTTTCATGAAAGTGTTCATTGACATGTCGACTATTAAAAGCCAAAATTTAAAGTCAATCAGAAAAAAGTACTTTTTTCCCCCCAAAATTAACAAAGTACACCGTGTTCGCTAAAATATGAACAATCGCCTTTCGAAGTTAATTTACACGCGGGATATAAAACCATGAAATTGTGAAATCCTTTTTAAGAGATATATTGATTTCAACATTGTTCTGTATTTAATAAATTATTAGAGTAGAATGTTCACAGTTTTTCTCAAGGACACCATTACGGTGGTAGTATCCCTGCAACCCCGCCCCTCATCCCACCCCACCACCCTCCATATCGTATTGATTAAGTTGTATATAGCTGCGAATGTGCAGTTTTAATCAAATTCGATTTATTTCATCATTTTAGAATCGAGAGGGAAAAAAAAGCATGTACGCGTAAATACATCTTTTCTTCTGTAGATATGTAAAATATAAAAAAAATCGGAGGCAAGTACTTTTCCACCCCCCGAATATTAACGAAGTACACCGAAATCGCTTAAATACGCCGAATCGACGTTCCAAATCGATGTTCGCACGGAATAAAATTGTGGAATTATGAATTAATTTATTAAGATAAATCGATTTCAGCATTGTTCAGAAGTTGTTATATTATTGATGTAGTATGTTCACAGTATTTATGAGAGCAACATTACGGTAGTATCCCTCCAACCCCGTCGGCTTCCCCCCTCCAACCCGTACACACAATACGTTGTGTATTGCTGAGAATGCGCCTTTTATTCAAATCGATTTATTTCGTCATTTAAGAAGCGAGAATAAAAACAAAATCATATAGATACATCTCTCCTCTGCATATATGTAGAATTTCAATAAACGGAGACAAGTACTAATTAAGTAACAGGACCGTCCGACCCAAAGACGGCAACATTCATATTCATTAAGGAAAGACGACCGGCTACAGAAACAATTAAATAATTTCGTTATGTAAACACATATATTTAAAATGTATGTGTCCACTAAATTTTTGATCTATACATGCTTTGGGTTTATGTCAGAGTGGCCAATTTATTTTAACAAACAATGTTGCAACGGTATATCGGAAAATGAACTCATGATGGCGGCACCATACGTTGCAGAGTTAATTTTCGAAATCAGAAAAAGCGATAAACTAATATTAGTTTAACAGGCAGAAAGAAGTATATTCGTTTAACTGTTCGTTTAAAACTGCGGGGGCGACTCTAGTTTTAAAGAAAGCAAGATTGGCATGTGTCCCTTTAACCAAGTAAATAAATCACTGACGAGTAACAGACATGCTACCGTCAGTAACAAACATGATTATGTGTAGACTCGAAGATTTCATAACATAAACATGTGGACATGGCACTTGCCAGATTTGTGGTGTTGTGAAACACTGTACGCGTGAATCCAAAAAGTGCGGGTCGTTTATATTTATAAGGCATATATAGTTATATATATACTGAAAGGAAAAAGAAACGTAGGGTGCGTATTTCCGCTATATATTGCATATACTGCACACTTAATTCCATATATATTCCAAGGAAATCCCAAGATGTTTTGTAAAAAAAAAAAGTGCAGTTAGTTAGAGAAAGGACACAACTGTGATGTTGTAGACGCTTTAATCACAGTACACGTTGTAACAAGAAATTCATAAATGCTGAAGTTCCTCTTTGAAAAATTGAGCCAGTTCAGTACTGTATTTAATGTTAAGTGATTGCAACATTTAAAGCCTAAGTTTGCTCACCTGCTTGAGCCAAATGTGCATTCTGACGATAATGAAACTTTAAAGGGATAACCATTGGTGTGTTCAGTGCTGTTTAAACCTTCTTTCTAAAAGGACTGGCCTAATGTCGCCCTGTACCATTCGATTAGCAGTAGCATATTAAACATACAATATATAGCGGAAATACGCACCCTGCGTTTCTTTTTCCTTTCAGTATATTTATTTATATATATTATTCTTTTATATTTATATGGTCCCAGAACGCAGTCATACTCACTACTATATTGAAAGTAAATACTGAATATACATGTGCGGTGCGTTACGATCTGTAGTATTTGAAAACAGACATATAACGATGATAAATACTATATTCATGGAATTATGTTTTCCTGAAAAAAAATACATGTTTGTTTTCAGCAGTTGAAATCTACTATATTCTGCGAAAATTGCTACTTTGAAAATTTGAATACGTCTGTTTTCATCAAAAAGCATGTTTTGTTAGTTTTAATATATATATATTTTAATTTATGATTTAAAAAAAAATGGATGATCGGAATATGTCTTACACACTGTTGAATCCTGTAAATTAAAAATAAGTGGTTCGGTTCACAGGCGACAGTATCGGTGAACAAAACCACTTGTTTTACCGGATTCAACATTGTGCAAGAAAATATTCATATATTATACCATTAATATTACAACATGTGTGTTGTAACATATGCTTATCCTTGGATAGTGGATGTCTGCAGGGAACTTAGTTTAAACATATTTTATTCATTGTATTTACAAGTTATGTATATATACAATAACAACAAATAAAGGATTGGAACGGAAGCGTAATGCTTATTAAGTTCCTTTCCTTGCAGGGAACTTGACCTTTTACCTAAAAATCAAACGATCATCCTCTTTCCACTGTCCACTAATGAAGTTTCATGAAATTTGCTTTAGGTAAGAGGAAAAACTGTGTGGGCAATACTTTTCATTTTCCGTTCATGGTAACGGACCTTTCAACAACTGACTTTAAAATAAACAGGGATTATCATTTCACTAAAGGCAGTCGAAGTATGAAGTTTTAAGGACTCTTCTGCGACAAGGACTATCACAACCTGACTGCTATGGTGATGTGATTTATAAACTTCGTAAGATTCTAGGTCATGATCACTTTCATACTATCTTTGTTAAACTTGTTAAAAAGTTTATCAAAAGAGGTTATGACCCTATCATTTTGCAACGTACTGCATGCTTGGTGGTGGACTCTTTTACAGTTCGCCACTATGCTTTCCTCTTTAATTGTACGATGACCGGACAGGCTGTGGACCCTATGATGACGCCTACCTAAAGCCCATTGGGACGGTGGCGTTTGATATTTGTCCATGATCTTTCTTATCGTGCCCTTAATAGTTTATTCTCTTACTGCTCTGGCTTCTGCAAAGTCATTGAGTACCTTCATTGTGGCTTTCTAGGCTATTGTTTTTTTGTATTATATTTCCACGAGCATATTTGTGTTTTACTTATATTGCCTATTGATGCTGCCTTGTTGGTTAGAGATTAGATCATGGCGGGGATTTCTTTATTTACACTGTCCTGTTTTAATGGGATGACAGTAGGGTAAGTGTGAGGTTTGGTGCACCCTAGAACCGGTTTAAACCCCCCAGTGGCCTACTTTGCCAGTGACCGTTCCAAGGCGGTAGCCCTATTGTCAACCATTTTTGTGTTTGTGATGTCGTTTGCATTTATTATTGCTTTTGCCTTCTTGTTTGTCTGTTTGCGTGTTTGTTTCTGTGTTTTGTGGTTTACTGTCCTCCTTGAATGCTACTTTCCCTGTCCGATCTTTTTATATTTCTTCTTATGAAATTAGCTTCAGAGAAAGTAATAAAGAGTTTGATTGCGGACACGATTTTTCATGATCAAGTCAGATTTACTGACCTCAATATTAATAGAGATCATACTCTTACCAAAGGCAGTCAACCCATGACGTTTGAATATATTTCATGATCGTTTCAGGATGATATTGACCTTTGATCTATTAACCTCAAACTCATCAAACGGTGCAGTAGTCTTATCACAGGCAGTCAACCCATGACGTTTCAAGAGACTTCCTTCAGGAAAAGAGAAGTTACAGTGCGGACAATGTGTTTCATTATCCGGTCAGTGACCTTGACCGTTGACGCACTTAAAAACAAAAGGATCACCCTCTCGCCACAGGCAATCCATCCATTAAGTTTCATGAGATTTGCTTCAAGGAAAGTGGACTTAAGTTTACAACATTTTACATTATTATGTCACGGTGACAATGACCTTTGACCTAATGACCTCAAAATCAAAAGGCACCATTCTCTCACCAAATGCACTCAAAAAAGTATGATAATGGACCTTTGGAAACGGCCGAGCACGACACATACGAAATATTGCAGTCTCGGTTTGATTGAGACTGTTCATGAGCGGTAGTGAAATATGCTGGCTACCGCTCACGCCCTCTAGCCCCGGGTTGAGCAGAATTCAATATTCATAAAATCAACAGTACACAATTTTAACCATCCCAAAGATGGCATGCATACGGCGGTGGACATGGAGTTATTTGCTTCCCCATGTCGTACGGCGTATGGTCCCAGTATCTAATAAAATTAAATGCCCCGAAGAGCGAAATAAAAATAATGGAATTTAGTTGGGAGCAGCGGTTATGAAGCCTGCGTATCACAAGTAACAGCCAAAAGACTAAATTAAAAAGCAGACAACATATCCTATAAGTGGTTAAACAATACCCAGAGCCTTTTATAGGCCGGAGTAGTGGAACCACCGAATCAAAAATTAAAGGGACACATGGCAATCTTGAGTTTTATTCAGATATTAAAATATCCTCCTCGATTTACTTATCCTGCGTCATTTTGACTTTAAAACTGCTTGCATATAATTAAATAAAAAATTGAGATATTCAATTTTCTTCACTATTTTACCAAGTTTTTAAATATATTATTGGTGCAATATTATAAAAAGTTAGTAATATGTAAAAACAATTTGCCTTAAACTATTCTAATAATTAATATTAATGATTGAAAAAATGCAAGTTAAGAGAAAAACTAATGGGACGCCGTGAGTTTTTAAAAAAGCAAGATTGCCGTGTGTCCCTTTAAGTAAGAAAACAAAAGAAATTGAAAATGTACCACCGATAACTAAATATAAGTATCGGGCCCAGCGATCTCCAAAGATGAATTTTGCTTCTGGGGAAGTGGACAGTGCAGACAAGGTTTTTCATAATCATTATTGGGTCACGGAGCCATTGACCTTTAATATTTGATATGCACATACTGATGCTTCGTACAAAATTTCGTCAAAATCCAACAAGTAGCACAGACAAGACTTGTGACGGACGAACGGAAAGGCCAAATATAATCAATCTGTCTCACCTACCACTTTGTGGTGGAAGACATAATTATAAAGACAATATGTTAGTTCATATGTATACTTTATTAAGCAGATAATTGAGCGAACATAAACTTCAGCATTGACTCTGGCCAGTGGTGTACATGGAGTCTTCTTCCACATGGCGTGCAGACTGAAAGAAAAGAAAGACATAGAATAAAAAGTTTATAAAAGTCGAGCAGAGTATTCAATTTGAATCAGGTGTTGCGATGGGGAGCTAGGGCATGTTTAGGGGAATGGGACAATTTACAATTTAATTATTGTTTAACGCCTCATCAACACGTTGTTTAGGTTATTTCGAGCCGCCCCAAAGATACTACCGGTATATACCCTTTGTCGTCTATGTCAGAGGTAACTGATATTGTCACAACATCTCATAATCCGTTTCGAAGCTGTTACCTGAAAAAGAGCTAATCAGTCAGTGCACAAATTGGTATTGACCTTGTATTCAGTAAAATTATGCTCAATTTGGTATAAACCTTGTATAAATTTAGTAAAATTATGCTAACTGAACAATACATCATACCCATTTTCTCAATTTAGATATGTCATCTCTTGCTGCAGAGTGTTTAAAACATCACTTATCAATGGGTTGCATGTTATATAAGTTATAACTATATTATTAAATATAATATCTGTGTCATTCTGTGATATAATATTTATTAAAAAACTATCATGTTTATGGACATGAATCACTGATTAACAGCGACAGAAAATTAGATGTTCATCTAGATCTTGGTTAGCAATATTGCGTCTCGATCCCATTCGCAACATCTCATTCACTTTTTTGAAGCATAATTCAATGAACGCAGAAGTTTTCATATTGGTTACGTCATTCTAGCATGACGCGCCTTAACAGATTCCCGCCAAAATAAATTTGCAAAAATCAAAGTTATCAACAAAGTTTTACAATGTCATTTAGTCATCAATAGGTTATTTACATGTACATGAAAGCAATGATACAACCTTTGTAAATAACAAACATGCAACGCAAAGTATACATCTACATGTGTGGCTAAACGACCATATTGTCTAGCTATCAAAAGTGCACTATTTTGCGTGCTATTGCCTTCCGTCTAACAAAATGCCAAGCTTTTGAACATACCAATACATCGATATACATGCGAGGCGTGATCCAGAAGAATGACGGGATTGGCCGAGTTTTCACAATTCGACGGGACCTTATTCGGGCGAATTTATTAAAGATTGCCATCTTTCGTAACGTAAAGCATTAGTTATATGAGCAGTTAAGGCCACACCATGTGCATGATAAAGATATCGCTGAACAGCCTGTTGGCTGTTAACTCTTCCTCAGAAACGAGGCTGTCCTGGAAACCACTTCCAAGCACTTGGCTATTAGAGGCTAGCTGCGAGAATCGTACGTAGCTCTTACGGTGTGTACCTATACCATAGAGCTATGTAGGACCATACTTTTCCCAGATCACATTTTTCACACGTTTGAAGAATAGGATCCTATTCGTCACAGATGTGAAGAATGGGATCTCATTTTTCACACAACACAGTCACATATTTCACATTTCCTGTGAAGTTTGTGATCGATGAAGGTTTTTGATGTGACATGAAATCGCATTCTTCACATTTCAATATTAATGTGCAATTTTACTAAAAATGTGCATTTTTACATCTGAATCGCATTTTCACATATGGCTGGGTTATGAACTCCGAAATGTATTTACCATAAGTCGTATGCTATTAGGTTCGTTTCCATAGAAATTGATCCATCAAAAAGGGTTAACGTATATTCGTGTCCGCTCCTTAACCCCTTGAAGAATTTTCATAAAACTAGATTCAAATCTTCACCTCATCGAGGCAACTTGCAGAACCCACGTTACAGGTGAGTAAGCTCAAGTTAAAGGTTTCGGTTGCAGGTCAAAGATTCGAGCCCAGGATTTCGTCTCCGATCTATATCTCCTAAACCACTTGCTTGTAGGATTTTCATGAAACTTGGTTCAAATCTTCACCTCATCATGCATGAGGAAGTTATGGAGCCGACACGTGAAAACGGACCAACAGGACAGACTCACGGAATCGAGCAATCCTACATGTTTTACCGCATAGTTTAGCCCAGATGTCCCTATTTAAAGCGGTCACATTGGCCAACAAGGAAAGAGATGTTGCTATACATGTACAATATATTTTTGTAAACATACATGTCCCTACTGGTCGTGGACAACATGTATACAAAGTTTGAGAATCACAGCACAATTGTTCTTAAGTGATAGAAAATGTATTCTTGGCCAAGGTCATCTTGATATTGACCTAATGATCTCATTATCAAAAAGGGTTATCTACTGGTCATGTCCAAACTGCATACCAAAATTACGGATCCTAGGTGCAACTGTTCTCGAGTTATTGATTTGTCCCAGGCGAAGCGACCTTGAACTTTGACCTACTGATCTCAAAATCCGTAGAGATCAACTACTGGTCATAATTAACCTCCACACCAAGTTTGAGGAGCGTAGACACAACCATTATCTATCGTTCCATTGTCCAAAGTCACCGCGACCTTGACATTTGACTTCAAAATCAATACGCGTGACCAACGCGCATACCAAATTAAAGATTGCTCAAGTTAATATACATGTTCTACAAACCGACGCCATGTGCAAAGCCATTTACTCCGCTTCTTCAAAGGGGGCCATTCTTTGATAAATCAAGGGCATACAACTCTTGATCCGACCGTTTAATCGGGCTCAAAATCGACCTTTATCGAGATCTTTATGCCACAAATATTACATGTATTTCCATGTATGGACAGGATCGATGAAGAAATGAGCATGCTAGATTGTAAACATTCTTAAAAATAGCAATTTTTGATAAATTAATGGCACGTAAATCTTGACCCAGTGGTCCAATCTGGCTAAAAACTGAACTTATAAAGATCTGACAGTCATAGACAAGGAGTCCAAGAATGATTAGGATTGGTGACACATGTAGTTACTACCGAGTGTAACATGTCAACATATTACATTGTTTGTTTTCCAAGTTTAACGCCCGTTTTCAACAGTATTTCAGTCATGTACAGGCGGATTGTTTACCTAACCATATTTCCTGGGAAGGAAGGTACTAGACTTCCATCCACGTAAGAAACAGTCAACTTTCTCACTTAAAGAGTCAGGTCGTTAGCGCCGCTAGTGGGGCTCGAACCCATGACCATCCATTGGTGATAAGCTTTTTGACATACGTTTGCTGAATCAAGAGCAGGCAACTCTTCACAACGGTCTAATAAATGGTTTAAACTCGAACCTGACCGAAATCGTATAATGGCCAAACATATTCTGTCCAAACATGATTAGGATTTGGCGCTAGATGGAAAACATGATAAAACAAGAAATATCACTGTAAGTGATAAATGCCCCGAAGTGTCCTTTGACCTCTAAGTATGACCTTGACCTTGGATCCATGGACCTGGATTTTGTGCACGTCACGTCGTTTGGTTGTGGAGAGCACTTGTGCCAAGTTATTTGAAAATCCGTCCAGGCATGATCGAACACGATTTGACCTTTGACTTCTAAGTGTGACCTTGAACTTGGGGCCACAGACCTGGATTTTTTGCGCGACACATCGCCTTGTGGTGAGCACTCGCGCCAAGTTATTTGAAAATCCGTCCATGAATGCCAGAGTTATTGACCGGACACAATTTGACTTTTGACCTCCAAGTGTGACCTTGACCTTGAAGACCTGGGTTTTGTGCGCGACACATCGTCTTGTTATGGTGATCACTTGTGCCAACTTAATAAAAAATCCATGCAGGGGTTTTGAAGGTAAAGTCCGGACACGAACTGCGGAATGACGGACAGACGGACAGAATCCGGGGGCATAAATATGGTCAATTTTGAAAATTCAAGGGCCACAACTCCTGATCTAATATTCCGATTATGCTTATAATCGAACTTGGCCAAAATCTTATGACCACATATTATTTGTTGCCAGGTTTGATCACATTTACTTGAACAACGTGGCCTCTACAGTGTGAACAAACCAGCAGTGGAAAAAGGACGAACGATGGACATAAAATAAACCTAATAGCCCACTATGAGCTAAGAACGCTCGCTAAGTTACATTTATGTTCAAGACACACGGGAGGTATTTGATAAGAACCAAGAAGGACGGGAGCTTTCTCCACCAGAGCTTTCAATAAGTGTGTTTCTACAACGGAAAATATCATGAAACATTACCGTAAAAACGGAAAAAAGTAACTGTTAGGGCAAGAAATGAAAAAAAAAATACATTTACGAACATCTGGCCCTACTGTTCAGTCAGTGGTTATGAAAATAAAACCTCTTTAGCGGTAGAAAATATCTACAATTTCATACCACCCGATACCACACATTGTCAGTCGTAACTAGGCATTTATCCAGTTGGTGTCTTTGATGATGTTCCTGATTTCCAGAAGAAGTCCGCTACTTTTTCCGGCTCTTCTTGACATGAGACGCACACTGACAACTGAGGGTATATCTTGCATTGCAGCGAGTGATATATAAATATGTGGTCTTGGGTGATGCATTGTTCGAAGTAATTGACGGAAAAGAGTATGAGTTCGTTCTAAAACGAATCTTATTGAAGGATTATCATGCAAACACATGTCAATGATGCTTACTTGAATGTGTAATGGTAAACGAAAAAAAGGGAAATGAAAATTGTTTTTCAGGCTTTCCAGCTCTTTTCATCATAATCATATTTCGAAGGACATTCCCATAACTCTGACAAAAATTAAGCGAACAGAACGCAAAGGCGATATGCACAACAAAATTAAGCGAACAGAACGCAAAGGCGATATGCACAACTAGGTTTGGTACCAATCACTCGTGTGAATCTGGCCAGGGGTTATGGAGACAGACAGACGCACGGACGGATATATAATTATATATCTGCCCCTCAATCAAGATGATGATGATGATGATGATGAAGATGAGGATGATGATGATGCCATAAATACGTTGCAACACTAACAGACACTGACAGAATCTGTGAAAAATGTGATTTTCTTGTTAACCCCCTTTTTAGACAAACACATATGTCACATTTGAACATGTGAAGAATAGGATCTTATTCTTTACAAGTGTGTGAAAAATGTGATCTGGGAAAATTATGGTCCTACAGAGCTACGATGCCACCCTTTATAGATGGTTTTAGGTATCAGGGCCGACCGCATCAAGAGAGGTTTCTGAAGAAACCAAGCAATGCCTGCATAAATAACTGCTGTAGTTCGATACATTAAACCTTAAATACCATGTATGCATGCATAAAACTCACCAAAGAGAAGAAAACCTTGTCGATCTTAGACATTTTCATAAGACTTTCCATATATTTAGCAGACATTTCTTGAATGTTTACATATCTCGCAATGACACGTATTCAGTATTTGGAAACTTAAACCCGCCCACAGCTGACACAAATCGACAACGTTAACAGGACAGCGTCAGGTGTGCGAGTCCGGCAGTGTTAAGTTTCCAAATAGGGAACGAAACTGGTCTCCGAGCACTATCGGTGTGTCTTTCCTCTCTTTGGTAAGTCTTCTGTATGCAGTTGTGGTATTTAAGGTTTGTTGTATTGATTCTTGAATTACGGTGGTTGTTTATGCAGGCATTACTTGATGCCTTCAGAAACCTCGCCGGAAGAGTTTTAACGGGAGTCGGTTCGGGATCCTGAAGGAGACTTATTAGCGAAGAATCATGGCTCTATGGCAGGTACATACCAAATCATGCATGGCTCTATGGCAGGAAAATACCACCATACAATCCACGATTCTTACGTCTAATAAGAGTCCTTCTAAACAGGCTTCTCCAGTATTCCAATAGGTCAGATAAATACCTCTGCATGAAATAGTTAACATTTAAATTATACAAAATAAAAGCTTTAAATATTCAACTTACCACTCAAAAAGTATATCGGCCTGACCAGGCAACGCCAAGAGTTCTGTCCCTTTACATCTGGGTAGTTGCATCACAGATACCGGTTAAAAAAAAAAAGGTACGTTTTCTGTATTTTTCGAGCACCAGAGCTTTTCTTATGTGGTGTGGACATATGAAAGTGTATGTTATTGGAAAGATAATTTATTCCCGAGTTGATTGCAGCATATGCCAGCTCTGTGGGACTTCAAAAACTAACACTGCAGCTGTTGTTTTGAGATGCATGCTTATATTTTGCGATTTCCTCGATGCTGACCTTCAGTATTTAATAGAATATAAGACTTTTTTTTTAAAACCGGTATCTGTGAGTTGCATTCCAATTTTATCAATGCGATGCGTTTGTTCGTCAATATGAACCTCAAGATATGTATTGGCGAATGTTTGGCCGTCTTCAATATCAAAGAGAGTCATAATTTCGGAAGAATTCATTTCTAAATTACTTTTTTGTGAGTTGTAAATAGTTCGTTTACCTCATCCGGAAGTCAAACATTTGAAAACATCGCTAGACTAAACGCGATTGGCCAATACAAAATAAAATAATCAAACGTGTGAGACGCTTGCAGAGTAAAGATAAACTACGGGTTTCTACGATTGTATGCGCCTTTGTGATATTATTAATGATTGATTTGCTAAAAACCTAAAAATGAAAATGATTTTTCACGATTCTCTACGTACCAACGCCAAGAAAGCACGTACTACGTCGTGGTTAGTCATACCTTTATTTGTGTCTTTTGTTTTAATTAAAATGCAAGTAGAATTTGAATATTTACTCCAGAACTCTCTCAGTACTTACTTTCATGATATTCAAATCGTACTCAAGACAATTCGTACGAGTAGTGTTTTTTCATTGTCGAAGTTACATGTATCTAAAGCGGATATTTAAAAGGAAAATAATAAAATCATACACATTTCTAGTTAAAAATAATAGTTGATAGGGAAATACCATTTAACATTTAGACACTCAATAGAGATTCAATTATTGATTTATTTTCAGTTTTGGTTGTAAAGTCAAGAACAATGACAAAGAGGTTAACAACAGTGTAAGTTTCATCCACTCCAGCGAGTAGCAATGGTCGCCCGGTTTATAGTCATCTGACTCATCTCAGTGGTTGACTGGAAACACTACATCAAACTATTTTAAGGTGAGTTTCTTTAAACTTTAATACATGCCTATATGTAGACGTGAGAATCATGGCTCTTATGGTAGTATGTCTATCTAACTATATATCTAGTAATACTGCATCACCCCTTTTGGGTATTTTGTGCAGATTTCCTGGATAGAACCAGTACTAAGCAATGTGGGTAAAGTGTCTTGCTCAAGGGCACAACGAACATGGTGCGGAGGACGATCTAACCGGGGACCCTCCGATCTCACGTTCGGCACTCTACCACTGAACCACGAATGCCACACAATTGTGTACCTACCATAGAGCCATGATTCCAATGCCTTGACAGAGAGGTAGGACCCGGCCTGTACCGACCCCGATACTCACTCATCCGGCGAGGTTTCTGTTGACATCACGCAATGCCTGCATAAACAACCGCTGTATGTCAATAGGCTAAACCTTAAATACCTCATGTGCATGCATTTAAGAAACTGTGAATAAAACTACACTTTTAATTGGCACATGTCATTATTATATGACCTGAACACATAGAGTTTTGATAAACGGTTTTGTAGTGTAATTTTAGCATTATTTGGTTTGGTTTTTAATATTTTGTTTCACGGCCAAAATATATAATATATTAAATATATATTTTGATGAACTTTATTGCAGACAGGAGCTGTTTTTCCAGTACAGACCAGTGTTTAAAGAACCAGTTACGTCTATGACTGCGGAAACAATGACGTTGTGACTGTGGAAACAATGAAGATGTGACTTTTGAAGGAATTCAGAAGATGTGGTTGTGGAAGGAAGGAATTTGTGTCGTATGTTCGGATTCTGAATTGCACTGAGAAATATTAATTAACATGCTTATTATTTAGACAAATTATTTTTACCTCGTGATTCGTGTAAATTGAACAAAAAGAGACAAAGGAATGCAAAATGTTCAGGTCTAACTTCATTCATAATCTTTCTGTGTCATGGATTGCACCATTCATAAAGATATGTTTTCATAGAAGAGTGAAGATAGATTTTAATGTACATGGAATGAAAAAACAGTGCTTAGCAAAACCGTTTTAAATAAGACTTATTTGAGATCAACTGGTCTCAATCTTCACTGACTCTTAATAATTAATTTGGTACATTTTGATCAAACTCAAATTTGGCTTCTCAACTCCAATCACACAACACAATGTTGCCTAATGTAATGTAAAGAAACTAACCCACCAAATAACGGCAAAATTACACTACAAAACCATTTATCAAAACTCTGTCCAGATGTTCAGACCATATAATAATGTATATGATAATGTGCCGATTAAAAGTAGAGATTTTTCAATGGTTCTTAAAATGAATTATGAGTTGGTAACTCTCAATTCGACGCTCCAATTCTGGTATTTGGCCTGGCTGGTTAAAGCCGTTTATATTGTTTCTATAGAGTTCAGTGGATTCTCAAAATATGTAAATTATAATGTAATATTATACCTTGTGGTCAGTACGTTAAGAAACGGTATACATATGTTGTAAAAAAAAATGCCGTTGTTGGCAGGATAGCTACTTTAAAAAATATCAAATTATAGATAAAGAATTAAACAATCCAATCTACTACCAGCTTGTTAAATTTTTTTAAAATGTTGGCACAACAGATGGAGAAAAAAATCATGCTCTGACCGGGAATCAAACCCATGAGTATCTTGCTAATTGTGCTAGTGTCTTTAATACCAGCAAAGTTACCATTGATCAATTAAGACCCATGGTTATATTGGCAACCGATTACTCATCACGGACCTGATGTCATTGGGTTTCTTTTGGAAAGTAAGAATATAGATTTAGTTTAATCAATGTTTTGCCTGCCTTGACACTCCATGTTACCTTTTATATATGTGTAAGAACGGAATATATATGCGTAAGATCTGAATATAAGCATAAAACCAAGTAATGTGATGCTCCATTATTAATCAATTTGTTAAGCAACATTTTATTCAGATATCGTGTTCTTTCATATAAAGCGCTTCAGTGACCAGGATGGTAAAGAAGCTGCGTTTAAAACCTCTCCTCTCACCACATCAAGTCTTGCGGGTTCAAATCCCATTGGGACTTCTAAGTGAGAAAATGTTGATTGTTACGGATGGCAGGTGGTATACAGTACTGGTTCTACCCAGGAAAAATTGGGTGGTCTGTCTTCACCACAAAAACAAACATCTACCGTCATATATAGTCTAAAATGTGATGAAAATTACAAAAACACCATTCGATCAACCAACCATCTTCCATATAAACACCAAGTTCCCTTGCAAACCAGAAGAAATTGGTGGTAATTTGGGTTAAAGGGCTTTATTACAATGAACATTTGTTAATATGAATTCTGCTTTAATATATTTTCTTCTGAATCATGCTAAATAATGGCAATTTTAATAAATCGCTAACAAACCGGTTTGTAAATGTTCTGTTATAATGGATCGCTTTTGGATCATGCTCAATAATGGCACAGTTTTAATGAATCGCTAACAAACCATTTATGTAAATGTTCAGTTTTAATGGATCGCTTTTGAATCGTTCTTAAAAGTAGCTATGTTTGAATGGACCGTTAGCAAACCGCTTTGTAAATGACAATGTTTTAAAGGATCGCTTCAGGATCGCATGGTTATAAACCAATTTCTTTTGGATCGCTCACAAATCGCTAATGAAACGCTTTAGGATCACGATCCTTAACTCGGACCATGTTTGCGATCATGCAAAATGCGATCCAAATGCGATCCGTTTAATGGATCGCATTTGGATCGCTTTAACAAACCGCAGAACCACGGTTTTGAAGCGATCCTGAAGCGATTTTGAAGCGATTCATCATAAAATAATTTTGTGTGGGTCGCGAGTTTGAATTTATTCTAAAGCCTGCTTGGTCAAGGCAGAAAATTCGGAGAAATCTCTTTAGGCCTGCGGTTGTATCAGTTTTATCGCATAGACCATATATGATACATTGATGCGACTCTAATAAAGATTGATATAGATCTATACATGTTGTTGCCTTCCACAGATATAGATCTATACATGTTGTTGCCTTCCACAGATATAGATCTATACATGTTGTTGCCTTCCACAATCAATAACTTTCATACTATCATTTCATAGTTGTAACTCTTCAGAATGTCTAGTTTACTTATTTAAAAGTTAATTTCTTGCAATTGTATAATGACATGGTCTAAAATATAATAACTACAGATTATAGGAAATTTATTGTTGAGACTTAAGTGCGGCTACAGTTCTCTCATATTCAAAAAGCTGTGTGTATATGATGGTAAGCTATTCCAATTAACGTTTAAGAAAAACAGTCAAACATTTATTTGAGATTGAACCAACTGTGAAGGTAAAAATTCTCTCTTCATAGCTGGTATGTTTACTGCCCTTACGTTTATTGCTTTTGCTTTCTTGTCTTGTTATACACAAAATATAATCTCAAATATTACATAATATAATCATGTTACTATATGGTCAGACGATACGATAAGATATCGCAAAACCAGATTGGATTATCTACTGTACATGTATATTGTATAATTGTATTTTAATCTATTATTACTAAGATGTTAAGCTTTGGCAAAGAAAAAATGCATTGTGCTTTCATAGACAATAAAAACACATTCGATATATTAATACTCTCGCTGTTATAGCATACAACCGACAACGTAAGTGTTAAAATTGTAAATGCCATTATATATTAGATATATGTACACTGTTATACTGTTGTAAAGGTGGATATAAAATCGAACAGGAAATACAGCGTTCAAGGACCGCACACAGTCAACCACAAACACGCACAGTAACAAACAACTACAAAGAATGTATATATATTATACAAAAAAAAGACTAGAAAGCCACAAAGCAAGAACTCAATGACTTGGCAGAAGCCAAGTTGACTTGGCAGAAGCCAAGTATACGATATAAAAAGAGTATGAAATGAGACATCTGGAAATCGCCAAACACGATAAAGACAATTTTTTTATTGCAGTCTCGGTTTAATCGAGATTGTTCTTGAACGGTAGTGAAACATGTTTGCTACCACACACGCCCTCTAGCCCTGGGTTGAACAGAACTCAATATTTAAAATATCAACAGTACGAAATTTGAGCCATCTCGAAGATGATAATTAAGTCTGCTTTATCAGACTAAGATTTTAGTATAACATGTGTCATAGAGAACATGCGGACCCAAACTCGCTTTCTACTTGGAAAAAGTCTATTCTTAAAATTATAGATATACGTATTAACTTTTATAATGCTAACCCCTCTTTACTACCTCCGAGACCTAGGTTCTCCTTTCGTAATCTAAAATCGGGAATTCAGGAATTTCATAATAAATTTGTTTTAGTTCCTGCAGATAAAGCAGCTAATAATGTAATTATTGTTTGACGCCTACATTACGTCAATGTTTTATCTCTGGTCCTCGGAAGCACCAATACGTATACTCCAGTTAATTCTACTGAGGATGATGTTGTTTCCGCACATATCACTCGGTGCACTACTTTCAAGGCTGGTGTAAACGATAAGCAAAATAAACTGCCTACCATGTACTGGATTCCTAAATTACATAAAAATCCGTATAAGGCTCGCTTTATTTCTAATTCTAGTGCCTGCACCACAACAAATATCTCCAAATTTTTAACTTCTTGTCTTACTGCCGTTAAAGATCACGTTAAACTATATTGTGATAAAACTTATGAAAACTCTGGGATTAATTTATTTTGGTCTATAAAAATTTCAGGAGACGTTCTTGATAAAATTTTAAATAAAGGTCAAGTTTAATAGTGTAATAATATTAAAGCGTTTTTCACTAACGGCAGTTTAGACAATTATACTATGTGGACTTGATATGAAGTTTGTGAAGCACTCATCTTCCTATTAGATAATATTTTCGTCATGTATGGTACCACCGTTTATAGACAAATTGTTGGTATCCCTATGGGTACGAACTGTGCACCACTTGTCGCAGATTTGTTTTAATTTTGCTATGAAAGGGATTTCATGTTGAGTCTTTCACCAGATACCCAGGCAGATGTTATTGAAGCTTTTAATGACACCTCTCGGTATCTTGATGACATACTTCCCACCCTACCTAGGCCCCAGGGCAGACGTTCGAGTTTGCGAAATATAAAAATCGTTTGATATGTTGTTTATCTTTTATAGACCATTCCATATACCAAGTTATTTGCAAAAATATGAACAAATGACAGTGTAATTGAATTTTTAGTTTATTTGACCTTTTGACCCCACTGAGGGCCCCTGGGCTCGGAGCCAAACATAATAGTGCTCTTGCACGCCGTCATTATATGGTGATGTCATACTCTGACTTTGGTTGAATTCCGTTCAGCGGTTTAGGAGGAGATGTGGTAACGGACAGACGGACAAACGGAGGCGATTTTAATATACCCTGTTTTTCAAAAACGTGGGTATAATAAAGGAAAGCGGACACATTTTACAATCAACTTTTTAAATGACACTAGTTGATTATAACTATGCATAAAACATGCAGTGCCTCACGTTTTAAGGCCAAGCATCCTTATATTTTACTAGTTGTCTGAGGGCCTAAAGAAACATGAAGAGCATGGTGGGGGCAGGGGCGGTCTGGATTTTTAGTCCATCCGCATACAGGGAGTAGATCCAGGTTTTAACAAGGATGTCCCCAATTCGAGGTTAGTGAGTATTTTTTCGATGATTTATATAAGCGCGCGCTCTGCCACCCTTCCTCTCCCCACTGGAAGCTACTCAAACCCAGACACAGAAGGGTGACAATGCCAAGTTTGTTGTATTTCTGAATTCTGAATTCCGAATTCCGAAGTTTGAAGTCTGATAGATTGGACGCGTCTATTGGCGAGCTATAATCTGTAATAAGGCCAAACAAAAAATATGTGTGCAGGGCTCTATATTTCAATTTTCATCCCAGGTTTAGGGTAACATGCCAGAAAAAAGTAGATAAGGTAGGTACGGATTTATTTTCATATACATTGGGAACATAGCATTCTATACCCAAAACAGCCTTATATTTTTTATATTTTTCTGATAAATTGGAAAAAATTGATAATAGGTAGGGTCGGGTTACCCTAAACGCATAACGTTTTGAAAGACCTAAGTTGAACGCATATAAAATTAATCAGAATTGAACAAAGCAGGTTTTGTTCACCCACACCCACACCCACCCAACTACCTAGCAATTCACCCACCCACCATGGTTGAATAGTTTTCATTATACTCATCTTAACATATTTATCAATTTAATATTTAATGAAATTGTCTCACAGACAAACCTGAAATTATATTGAAACAGAGAGAGAGAGAGAGAGAGAGAGAGAGAGAGGGTGGAGATAGAGAGGAGAGAGGGGTATCGATAAACAAAGAAGAGGCCTAATGTACATTACGATTGATGCGATGGTCGATGGTAAGATGCGATGGTCTGTGGTAAGATGCGATGGTCGATGTTAAGATACGATGGTAAGATGCGATGGTCGATGGTAAGATGCCTTGGTCGATGGTCCATCGCATCTTATCATCGACCATCGCATCTTATCATCGACCATCGCATCTTACCACCACATCTTACTATCGGCCATCGCATCTTACCAGCGACCATCGCATCTTACCATCGCATCTTACCATCGACATTGACGCAATTAAGTATACCAACTTTAAAGCTACAGACCCCGTATTTAAATCGCTTTCTTCTTTATAGATGTGTCTTTATTTGTAACTTCATGTTCACCGGCTCATGGCCACATCGGTTAATTAAGCGAACAAATTTAACGTAGGACCTCATTTACTTTATAGACCTTGACGGTCGATGGCAAGATGCGATGGTCGATGATAAGATGCGATGGTAACATGGCCCTAACAGGACACCGTACAAATCAACAAGAGAATATACCGTTAAGACAAGACAATGTTGAAAACATTACACGTTCTTTTTCAGAATTTAGGTAGACGTCATCATACGGTCCACAAACTGTCTGGTCATCACACAAACAGCAAAGCATGGTAGAGAACTGTAAATGGGTCAACTACTAAACAAACAGACGCTGCAAAATGATAGGGTCAATACCTTTTTAAATATACTTTTTTAACAAGTTGAATAAAGAAAGCATGCAATTAATCATGACCATTGATCTGTCGAAGTTTGTAAATCACGTCAACATAGAAATCAGGTGCGTCCGTCTTTTCATCTGTATGCCTTTCGATGTGTTTTCGAGTCTTCGGCCTCCAGTTACATCTTTTTGTACGCATTGTGCGTTTTCTATTTCCTTATTGTCAATAATTATTTTAGTTTTTTCTATTAATAGTTAATGATGACCGTTCTTTAAAGTAAGTAATGTCCACTATCGTGTTTTATGAAATGACCCTAACAGCTCTAGCTGTGTTGAAAAAGAAACGCGACACGGGAATTTCCGCTATATATTGTATGTACACTATGGTGCTGTTAATCGAATGGGACATGGGTACTTAAGATCTTTCCTTTCGAAAAAAAGGACTAAAACAACACATAACACAGCAAAGTTTCTTTATTGACAGAGTACGCGTTTGGCGCAAACTTAGGATGTAAAATTCTTGCAAACTCTTTACGTTAAATACGGTACTGAACTGGCTCAATTTTTCAAAAAAGAACTTCAACATTTATGAATTTCTTGTTACAACGTGTACTGTGATTAAAACGTCTACAACATCACAGTTGTGTCCTTTCTCTAACTGTAATTTTTTTTTTTTTACAAAACATTTTGTGATTTCCTTGGAATATATATGGAATTAAGTGTGCAGTATATACAATATATAGCGGAAATACCCATGTCGCGTTTCTTTTTCTTTTCAGTATATATCCGTGACGTTTAATACCGTTGAGTCAGAAAGAGTGGTGATGGCTATAAAAAGGACATGATAAGGTCATTTAGATGTGTGCACATTAACACACCATTCAAAATGTGAAAATTTCCTGAAGGGGAAACATTAATTCAACTGTTTCCATTTATGTGTATGTTCGACATTTTCGGAATCTTTGGAAGATCGATCAAACTTAAAATTGCAAATGATTAGTTTGTACGCTCTATCCATGTCAAATGTCGCAGTTACATGTGAAAGTTACTTGCTTTTATAGCAAAAACCTGCATTCACAATTCAATTCATTTCTCTATCCATACAAGTGATCAAGTTCATT
Source organism: Cyrtodaria siliqua (assembly GCA_037043455.1). Classification (NCBI taxonomy): domain Eukaryota; kingdom Metazoa; phylum Mollusca; class Bivalvia; order Adapedonta; family Hiatellidae; genus Cyrtodaria; species Cyrtodaria siliqua. Next base: position 103,093 of record JAWPHD010007300.1, read on the forward strand.
TGTGAGAATAGCGGCTTTTTTTGCCACCGGGCGTTCCAAGGCAGTAAAAGTCGTTCTTAGTTTCTGTGTGTGTTTGTGTTAACTGTCATCCTTGAATGCTACTTTTCTTGTTCGATTCTTTTACTTTTATAGACACACGATCAGGAAAAACTGTTTTATACAGTTAAAAGCGTAAACTACATACACACGACTTTACCTACTCAACGGATAGCTCAGGGATAAGGCCTTGCGCTATATAGAGTAACAGACCTCTGCCCGGCATGTGTTCTCTCCCTGGCGGAGGCATGTAGATGGCAAATTTCATCCTTCATCTGATCTACCTCTGCGGTTGCTGTTCCAATATATAGAGGTTAATCAACAGTTTTTTTCGTATTACGGGATATAATTCCCCCGGCCAGTTCACATATCTAGTAAAAAATACTGGCCTCAGAAATTATATCCCGTAATACGATTACAGTGTTGATTAACTTATATATTACATTTATTTACAATAATGTGTCTTTAATGCAATAAATATTTCTGGATTCACTAGGTGTCTACTTTGCCTTACTTTCGAATTTCTCGCAAGAATACACCACAACTGTCACAACAACGTAATTAAAAAAATAGTTCCGGCAAAATCTTATAATTGCCATAGCGATTTATTTCCTCAAGGGAATTACAACTTTAAATTCCCTCTGAATCACAGGCAGAAATGTAATATTAATTTATATGACGTGTAAACCCCATTTCATTTGATCCCATTACTCAAAGTCGATCTACAACTTTAAGTCGTACTGAAAGTGTTCAATTTAATGCAAGAGAAGCAGCTAACTTTCTTGTTTTCGTTAACAATTATGGGCAATTTATACCATGAAGAAACATCTACATGTATACCATTATTTGACTCTACTTTATTGTCATTTTTTCTAGAGGAAATAAATATAATTGATCCACAAATTAAACAAATCACATTAACTGTACCTCACTAATAAAGCTAGTGCATGTGCCCTCCTGACATTTCAAGTGCTTTTAGACCGACATCTCCTTGACTTCAAATATGGTACAAAAAAAATAATTTGCTATTTACGTTTACGCTTCATCATACAACATCTTGAATTAAGATAATAAATTACAAAAAAAACACAAAAAAACATATTCATCAATTATATAACATACAGCGTGCTTCTTTGTAATTTCCGTGTACTGTTAAGTTAATTGAACAGGTGTTATGACCCTATATCTCATTTTTACGATGGAAATAATTTATTATACTACTATTAAAAGTAATGGAAGTTCAATTTGTTTGCTACGGACAACTTCAATACTTCTAACTTCAAGACGTAATTATGTTGAACTTCATTACTTCTAACTTCCTAGCCTCTAACGTAACGACTGAATGACTTCCAGCTTCATGACTCATGAAGTTAGAAGGCATTAAGTCCAAAGTTAGACGTCATGATGTCAGAAATAATGAAGTTATAATTAGATATAAACGTCGAACAGGAAATGTAGCACACAGTCGACTGAAAAAACGCACAGAAACAAACAATAAATAGAAGATGAATAAAATGTAAGATATGACATCCCATACATAAAAGGGTTGACAATAGGACTACAACATTAGCACGGTCAGTAGCAAAAAAGGCCGCTGGGGGTTTAAACCAGATTCTAGGGTGCACCAAAAAGTACGAAAAGAGAAATGTATTGCAGTCTCGGCTTGATCGAAACTGTTCATGAACGGTAGTGAAAAATGCTTGCTACCGTTCACGCACTGTAGCCCCGGATTGAGCAGAACTCAATATTTAAAAAGTCGAAAGTACATGCAATTTGAGCCATCCCGAAGATGGTTTTCATATGTCTGTGAACATGGAACCTTCAATGAGGTATTTTCACACCATTCCATGGCCAGCGGCGATTGATCCCAGACCTAGCCAAATAAATAGGAGTTTTTTTTTATTATTCTGACGTTTTATGTAACTGCATAAACCGCTCCAACACCCATGTGAATTTCGAACGAAATTGAGCAGCTTATCCTGTCCGTAAACCATGACGATTATCTAACAAAATAAAGTTATGTAATTTTTATAGCATAATTATTCGAGTATATCTCAATTCTCAATTTCTGTATTGCGATTTTGACCACCGGCCCATAACACAATGCATTTTACATACAAACAAACACATATGTAACTAGTGCACCCAAAATATATACATGGAGTTCATATACAAAACCACCAAATATTCTAGTCTATCAACGTGAAAAAACTATATATTCACAAAGTCTCTAGAAAAACATGTTCTTTTGTGAAAAGCATAAAATATAAACATGTCTAAATGTTTTATAATTAATGGATTTTCATTTGAAAACAATGATTTAAATGTATACAGAGAATAAGTATGTGTAAATTGTATTAGTAAGTATTTCAGTCTTAAATCATCATACAGTTTGCATTCAAATGTAAAGTGATATTCCTTTTCTACTGTGTTTCGGCAATGTTTTCATAACCTTTCATTCCTAGGAATATCTCTGTATCGCCTTTTTTTCTATTTCGAGGTCATGCGAGGAAGTTCGAAAAGATGATAGAGTATGCCTGAATTTTCGTATTGTAAGGCAATTTAAATATTTTTCAAACTTAAAATCTGTTTTAAAATCTCGGTATAATTCTAATTTTTGGTTAGTGTGGATGTTTTCGGACCATGTTTGATGAAACTGGTGTTTTAGTCTTCTTACATACACTTTAAGGAAAAGAGATTCATTTTCGACAGTTTGGTTCACCCATACGTATCCAAAACCGTTCATGTAAAGATTCATTCTTAACTGTGTTACCAAGTTGATATGACCAAACGTATCATAATAAACTAACATGTTATACGCTTTATTCATATATATATGACTTGGCATTTTTAGAAGTCGTAACCAGTATTTTATACATTTTTTATAACTTTCCATCCATAGTGGATATCTGCCGTTACGAAGAGAACGGCACTATTACTTGCTTTGTTGTGGACGTACATAAATCTTTTGCACGCATAATATTGTATACGTTCAATACTGTTATATTGTTGTAGACCCCATATTTCGGAGCCATATAAAACTATTTGTTTAATGTTTGTGTCAAACAATTTAAAAAACATATCTGATTGTAATATATAAGCCATTTAAAAGAGCAATAAGAACACGTTTGCTTTTAATAGCAAATTCCTCTACCATACGATTTAGAGACATTTGACTTGAAAATAATAGACCTACATATGTATATTCTTTTGCAAAATTAACCTTTTAACCACCAAGTGTCCATTTCTTGTGTTTGCTTAAAGGGCACCAATTTCGAAAAACAACAACCTTTGTTTTATCAAGATTAACTGTTAACTCCCAATTTGTACAATATTGATTAAGAATGTCTCTACAAACCTATCACTTTGTCTGAAATAAGACCAATGTCATCTGCAAACATTAACATAAATAATTCAACAATATCCGGTGATAACTGGATTCCGGTCAGACCATTGTTTGCAATTTCAAATTGAATGTTCATCAATAAATATGGAAAATAGAATTGGGCTTAAAATACGACCTTGTCTAACACCCTGAGTACACTGAAAATATTCACTCAAACTAGTTTTGTTTCTTACACATGCTTTAACACTTTTATATATACTATATATCATTTTAAACAGTTTACCTTTAACGCCGGCTTTTTTTTTTTAAAATAAACCACAACATTGCTCTATTCACAGTACCAAACGCTTTTTTAAATCTATAAATGCTACAAATAATTTCATACCTTTTTTGGTCAATTATCTATCAATAATTGCCCTTAAAACAAATGCATTATCTACCGTATAATATCCTTCTCTAAAACCTGACTGTACTTCTGATATCTTGTCAAAGATAGTTGTGTAAAAAGTCAAACGTCTATTTAAAATTCGTGTAAATATTTTGCTTATAGCATCAAGTAACATGATTCCTCTATAATTACTGGGGTCGTCCACCCTACCGTTTTTGTGTAGGGGTACTTATATAGAATGTGACCAATTTTCAGGGAATTCTCCAAGATTAAACATTCTATTGACATTTTTGTTCAAAGCAGGTAAAATTATATCTAGACAAATCTTGTAGGAAACATTAAATATTTGGTCAGATCCAAAAAAAGATGGAATGTAATTCAGTATATTCTGTGGCAAGAAATATCTTGAGTATAGGTTTAATATTTAGCAGAAATTTACAGGTATATATATTGTATATGATCAAATTCTCAATAGAGTGAGCAGAGAGGTACTGTTAAAAGTAACACCTGTATTATATGAGGTCGTAAAAATAACATCTGTACAATGCATGAGGTCTAACATATAATTACGTACACTTGATATTTGAAATTAAATGTTAAAATGTTAATGTTAAACCACTGGATAGGTTGGAATAAAACTTCACACCTGTATTCGGTATCAATAAATAGCATGCCAGCCACAAGTCACATAACTCAGATTACTCTGCAACATATGTTGACACAGTTATGCCCCTTTTTTACTTAGGGAAAATGTAAGTGTGGCTAACTTTTATCCTTGTATCTGTTTAACCACTGCACAGATTGAAATGAAATTGCACACATGTATTTGGTAACAATGAATAAAATTACATTCAAAAGTTGTACAACTCTGAAATCTATTTTGGCACAGTTATGGCCCTTTCTTTTTAACTTGGGCACATTTTGTTAAAAAGAAATCTTATGTGCTAACACTGGCCAGATTAGAATTAAACTTCACACAAACATATTAGTCAAATACACCTGGTTAAGACTTTTAGTATTTAACAGTTAGCATATACATATTTACATGATATTTTAACAAAATTAATATGCCATTTTTCGGCTTAGTTGTCCAATAAATAGACAAAAGCCTCGAAAGAGTCGAGTGTGCAACATTTGAAGTAAACCAGTTGCACTTCTTATTTTAATCATTTTAATTTTAGGCTGATGTAAGAATGTGACCTATCGATAGTACTGGCTGTCATTGGAGGTTAGTGCAAGCTTCTATTAGTGAGGTAAGAGATGCATTGAAGCTACACTAATTGCAGTAAAAGGGACACATAGCAGTCTGGCGGGGATTTCTTTACACTGTCCTGTTTTAATGGGATGACAGTAGGGTAAGTGTGAGGTTTGGTGCACCCTAGAACCGGTTTAAACCCCCAGTGGCCTAAACTGACCGTTCCAAGGCGGTAGCCCTATTATCAACCCTTTTGTGTTTGTGATGTCGTTTGCATTTATTATTGCTTTTGCCTTCGTGTTTGTCTGTTTGCGTGTTTTGTTTGTTTCTGTGTTTTGTGGTTGACTGTCCTCCTTGAATGCAACTTTCCCTGTCCGATCGTTTTTATATTTCTTTTGATTTTTTTAAAACTCTCCACATCCTGAAACAAGTGTTAGTTTTTCTAAATAACTTGAATATTTGCAAATCATTGATAATAATTAGAAAACTGAAAGGTTTAACACAGATTTGTTTTCGAAAATTGAACCTGTTCTCATATAAGTATTCATTTTAATTTCATATGAATCATTTTGGTTGCTTCCCTTGAATTAAAAATAGTGCAATACTAAATTAAAATTATACTCTCTTAAAGGGACACATGATAATCTTGAAGCCGTTATCAACAATATCAGCTAAGCACCAAGATGTAGTAACCCTGTATCAATTTGACTTCACAACTGCATGCTTATATTTAAAATGTAAATTCAATTTTTAGTTTTTCATATTTTCTGTGTTACTCTACGATTAGGTTTAACTATAGTAATAATGCAAAATGCCTAAAATATACAATTACTAATATATGCTAATTAACATTTTACTTTGAACTAATCAAACACATATTATTAATGACATGCACAGATGTTGGAAAACTAATGGGACCCAGCATGTCTTATACGTATCAAGAGTGCCATGTGTCCATTTAACAGGGTGGCCATGGACTCTGGAAAAAAGGGAAAATGGCCAAAACAAATTCACTGCATGGAAAAATTAGTGAATTAAAAAGAAATGCAGAAATCAGGGAAAAGTCATTGCATTTTAATTCTGCACTACCTTAAACACAAACAAAAATATTGAACATGTAATTGACACTCTAATAATTGGTTAGTTTGTAGAGGCTGCTTTGTTCAAGTCACATATACCAGTAGTCGTCGAAGGTAAAGTGAAGAATTAAAAGATTCTGTATGAATACAGACACGTTTTTATTTGGTCTTAGGTATACATTATTATACATGTTAAAGGGAATATATTCAAGTATTTTCAATTAAACGATTTACATCTGAGCTATTACAAAGGGAATTTCAGTGACCATGCTACAATATAATATAAAAGTCATATTTATTTAAATTTTACAAGTGATTATCATATGGGCCCTATTTATATTTATGTTTTAGTTGTATTCAGGCTCAAAGTTGCCATTAAGGCAATCAACTTAAATCTATTTAGTATGTGGAGTTTATGAAATATATTAATCTTGTTGAGGACTATAATTATTTTGGCTTAAAAAGTGAGTATTTTTATCATTTAAATATATTTTCTTGCATATGTTTAGAACAAAGGCTGAAAAGCTGTAATAGAAAAAAATATCTATTAATAATTTTTTTTATTTTAAACAGCCACAATCTGTTTTTAAGTTTGAGTATTTTTTCTTTTCTTTTGATATTCATAAGGCAAGAGGGAAAAAAGGGTTTGTTTTCGCTAACGGCTTCAGAAGAATTAGGGTAGGTAGGTAGGCAATTTTTTTAAATTTATTTTTTATTATTATTAATGACCTTATTTTTGTTAATGAAAAACACTTTTAATATGATAAAAAATACTGGGGAAGGTATTAATACCTAGATAATACATGGTTATGGCCCTTTTTCAATATTTGGTAAATGTACATTGGCTAAATAATAGGGTCGGTCGGGTTGGCGGAAGCAATCACTTTTTTTTCTTTTCTTTTAAGCCTAATATATACTTATAATAGATCTATATAGACATAATTAATAATATTACAGGCTTGTTTGTTTTTGTTTGTTTTTGCCAAAGTCAGCTGTTGGTTCATTTTGTTATGATTCTGGCACTTATCATTCTGCCTTTTTGTTTGCATTTCCTTTTATTTTATTTCATGTTACTGGTACTGTACAGGGGACCCTCTCTGTTTGGATTTTACTCTGATTACATGTCTTATATGATGACTCACGGAAGCTAAAATTTTGTCAGTTAATTGTCAGTGTCTTGGCTTAACTGAAAAACGTCTAGATGTATTTAATTACTTGAAATCAAAACAATGTCATATATACTGCCTTCAAGATATTCATTCAACAAAATCTAGCGAACATATTATAAAATCACAATGGGGATTTGATTGCATTTTTAGCTGTGGTACTTCAAATTCCAGAGGAGTTGCAATATTATTTAACAAAAATGTTGAGTACACTCTACATAAATATATATCTTGCCCCGAAGGCAACTTTATTATAGCAGATCTAACTGTTAATAATAACAGATTGACAATAATTAACATATATGGCCCAAATATCGATAATCCTGCCTTTTATGATAATATTGTAACACTATCAGAGACAATTAATAATGATAAAATGATATGGTGTGGCGATTTTAATCTAGTACAGGACCCCAAAACTGATTACTACAATTACAAAAATATAAATAATAAAAATGCTCGTGAAAAGATTTTGGAAATAAAAGAAAAATATCAACTTATTGATCCTTTCAGAGAAAATAATCCAGATTTAAAAAGATATACATGGAGAAAAAAGAACCCTTTAAAGCAGGCAGGACTTTACATTTTTCTGATAACAGACAATTTATTACCGTCGGTAAACAAAAGCACGATAGAGTCTAGCTATCGTTCTGACCATATCATGGTTATTCTAGATCTTTCTTTTACCCTATTTAAAAGAGGAAAACCATTATGGAAACATAACAATTATTTACTGAAAGACATAGATTACTTAAATTGTATGAACGATAAACTAAATGATGTCATAACACAATATGCGCTACCTATATATAACATCCAAAACATCAAATACATATCAAATTAAGAAATACAGTTTGTCATCAATGACCAATTATTTTTAGATACACTCTTAATGGAGTTAAGGGGGAAATCCATTTCATACTCAAGATTTAAAAAACAACAACAAGATAACCTAGAGAAAGATGTTATCCACAAATAGAGAAATTAGAACACAACCTTTTACCAGAAAATTTGGAGCAGTTAGAAAATTTAAAAGAAACTTTAACAGACTTACGTAAGCAGAAAATGCAAGGTTATGTTATTAGATCAAGAGCAACTATTATTGAAGAAGATGAAAGACCCAATAGCTATTTTTGCAATCTTGAATCCTATAATTACACAAGCAAAGTTATTCCAAAAATTGAAAAGATGACGGTACATTAATAACGGACCAATTTGATATTCTTGAAGAAACTAAATGTTTTTATGAATCATTATATAGTAGCACAGATGCCACCATGATAGATGTAGATTTAGATACAGAACTTCTTATTACGATATTCAAAAGCTTTCCCCTGAGGAAGCAAACTCTCTGGAAGGAACAATAACTTGTGAACAAGCATCATCAACGCTGAAAGCAATGTCAAATAATCGCAGTCCCGGTTCCGATGGATTCAGCGCAGATTTCTTTAAAGTTTTTTGGAAGCACTTGGGGCATTTTGTAATAAGAGCAATACATTTTGGTTATCTTAATGGAGAATTATCAATAACGCAAAGGGAAGGAATTATAACTTGCATACCAAAGGATGATAAACCCCGTAAGTTTTTAAAGAATTATAGGCCTATCTCATTATAAAATTGCATCTGGCACTATAGCTTCCAGAATTAAAACTACACTATATAAACTTATTAATGAAGATCATACTGGTTTTATAGCTGGGCGATACTTGGAAGAAAATACAAGGCAGCTTTTTGACACCATGCACTTTGCTGAAGAAAACAACTTACCTGGATTAATTTTGTTGGTGGACTTTGAAAAAGCATTTGATTCTCTGTCTTGGGCCTTTATTCATAAAGTTTTGGCTTTTTTTGGATTTGGTACCTCTATTACTTCAAGGCTAAAAGTTCTATACAAAAATGCTAAGCTGGCTATCAATCAAGGGGGACACTTGTCATCATTTTTTCCAATTAAGAGGGGCTGCCGCCAAGGAGATCCATTATCACCATATATCTTTATCTTGTGCGCAGAAGTTCTTGCTACTAAGATCAGAAATAATAAAAATATTAAAGGAATAACTATTGGAAACACTGAATTCAAATTCTCACAATATGCAGATGATGCTGCGGCAATATTAGATGGTTCAAATGCGTCTCTGAATGAAATTCTTAATGAGCTATCCTACTTTGCAAACTATTCAGGGCTTAAGGTAAATTTCGATAAAACACAAGTAATATGGATAGGGATTAAAAAGTACAGCAGTGATACAATCAAAACAAGGTGGAAATTGTCATGGGGGAAAACTGATTATAAACAGCAAGGAATCAATTTCAATGTAGACTTGAATAAAATCTCTCGTATAAATTATTTAGAAAAAATAACAAAGATAAAAAACTTAATTAAACAATGGAAGCGTAGATACTTAACCCCATTTGGAAAAATAACAGTAATAAAATCCCTTCTTCTGCCTATGTTTAACCATTTATTTATATCACTTCCAAACCCTAATGATAATATTATAAAAGAAATAAATACAATATTTTTTATGATTTCTTATGGGAAGGACCAGCAAAAATAAAACACAGTGTTCTGGTAAAAGAATACTTTGAAGGAGGGCTTAAAATGATTAACTTAAAGGCTTTTATTTATGGTCTTAAAGCAACATGATTAAGAAGATGGATACTTACAGGCGGTAAATTTATACATATTATTGAGCATACACTCAACTTAAAAAATATAACAAGTTTTGGGAAAACATATACAGATATACTAATTGCACAGATAAAAAATCCATTTTGGATTGATGTTTTAAAATCATATGCATATATAAATGAAAAAAATCGGCCTGAAACTGCTGAACAATTTCTAGCAAGTCCTATCTTCTATAACGATAATCTCAAAATTGGTGGGAATGCTATATTCATCCAGTCATGGTATAACAAAGGCATATTTCTTATAAATGATTTGTTAAAGACAATGGAGAATTCTACTCAGAACTAGAATTTAGGGAGATATACAATGTTAGAACAAATGTTATTAAATATAATGGAATAGTTGCATCAATTAAAGGGTATGCCGTTAAACAAAATATTAAGAAGTTCCATAAAAAGCTGCAAAATCCATTAATATTAGCTAATGTTGCACTTCTAACTAAAAACACCAAAGGAACCAAAAACATATATGATATACTAAACAAAAATGAAGATAAACCTACATCTAAACAGAAGTGGATAACGTCTCCCCGCGCTTGCAATCAGTACTGTTATTCATTCGATCTTTGGAGATCGCTGAGCCCGATACTTATAGTTAGTTATCGGTGGTACATTTTCAATTTCTTTTGTTTTCTTACTTAACTTTTGATTCGGTGGTCAACTACTCCAGCCGATAAAAGGCTCTGGGTATTGTTTAACCACTCATAGGATATGTTGTCTGCTTTTTATACGCAGGCTTCATAACCGCTGCTCCCAACTAAATTCCATTATGTTTATTTCGCTCTTCGGGGCATTTCATTTTATTAGATACTGGGACCATACGCCGTGCGACATGGGGAATACATTAAAGAAGGATAACTCCATGTCCACCGCCATATGCATGCCATCTTCGGGATGGTTAAAATTTTGTGCTGTTGATTTTATGAATATTGAGTTCTGCTCAATCCGGGCTAGAGGGCGTGAGCGGTAGCTAGCATATTTCACTACCACTCATGAACAGTCTCAGTCAAACCGAGACTGCAATATGTCATATGTGTCGTGCTCGGCCGTTTCCAAAGGTCCATTATCATACTCCCTTTTTTTTTTATAGCACAGTGGCGTTGCTTGTGCAGTGTGGCGGCAGTAAAACGTCTCCCCGCGCTTGCAATCAGTACTGTTATTCATTCGATCTTTGGAGATCGCTGAGCCCGATACTTATAGTTAGTTATCGGTGGTACATTTTCAATTTCTTTTGTTTTCTTACTTAATTTTTGATTCGGTGGTTCCACTACTCCGGCCGATAAAAGGCTCTGGGTATTGTTTAACCACTCATAGGATATGTTATCTGCTTTTTATACGCAGGCTTCATAACCGCTGCTCCCAACTTAATTCCATTATGTTTATTTCGCTCTTCGGGGCATTTCATTTTATTAGATACTGGGACCATACACCGTACGACATGGGGAATACATTAAAGAAGGATAACTCCATGTCCACCGCCATATGCATGCCATCTTCGGGATGGTTAAAATTGTGTGCTGTTAATTTTATGAATATTGAGTTCTGCTCAACCCGGGGCTAGAGGGCGTGAGCGGTAGCTAGCATATTTCACTACCACTCATGAACAGTCTCAATCAAACCGAGACTGCAATATTTCGTATGTGTCGTGCTCGGTCGTTTCCAAAGGTCCATTATCATACTCCCTTTTTTTTTATAGCACAGTGGCGTTGCTTGTGCAGTGTGGCGGCAGTAAAACGTCTCCCCGCGCTTGCAATCAGTACTGTTATTTATTCGATCTTTGGAGATCGCTGAGCCCGATACTTATAGTTAGTTATCGGTGGTACATTTTCAATTCTTTTGTTTTCTTACTTAATTTTTGATTCGGTGGTTCCACTACTCCGGCCGATAAAAGGCTCTGGGTATTGTTTAACCACTCATAGGATATGTTGTCTGCTTTTAATACGCAGGCTTCATAACCGCTGCTCCCAACTAAATTCCATTATGTTTATTTCGCTCTTCGGGGCATTTCATTTTATTAGATACTAGGACCATACGCCGTAAGACATGGGGAATACATTAAAGAAGGATAACTCCATGTCCACCGCCATATGCATGCCATCTTCGGGATGGTTAAAATGTTGTGCTGTTGATTTTATGAATATTGAGTTCTGCTCAACCCGGGGCTAGAGGGCGTGAGCGGTAGCTAGCATATTTTACTACCACTCATGAACAGTCTCAATCAAACCGAGACTGCAATATTTCGTATGTGTCGTGCTCGGCCGTTTCCAAAGGTCCATTATCATACTCTTTTTTTTTTTTAGAACAAGACTTCAATGGTTTCAGGTAAGAATCAACCATAGAATATTACCAACAAAAAAATACCTATTTACAATTAAAGCCATTGACAGTCCACTTTGTAATTTTTGCCACCAACCCGAGACCATTACACATATGCTTTGGGCATGTCCAGAAACAGAAACATTTCTTACTGAAATCAAGGCCTGGTTACTAACTAAGCATATACATATTACATTTATAGAAGAACTATTTTTATTCAATATTGGAAAAAACCTATCATCAACCGATCTTTACATTATTATAGAAATCAAATATTATATTTTTTCATCAAAACATCTGAACAAATCACTATTCCTCACTGCTATGAAGAACAGACTTAAGCATTCATATGATTCCCTTAAAGGTATAGCCGTCAAAAATAATACCTTCGAATCATTTTCGGAAAAATGGACAAACTATAAAGAAGCACTAGAAGATTAATATACTATATAACATTGTGCAAAAATTAATACCAAGATCCTGACAACTGATTATCTGAATCAATCCAGATTAAACTGGACTTAAAGATTTATTATAAACAATTTTACAGAGGGCGTGTCTACTGGACAGTTAATTGGTAACCCATATATTTTGAAAATTAATAATAGAAAAGATTTTCCCATCTTACTTAGTTTATTTTTTCAAAGAGTATTACGTACATATATATACTGAAACAGGTATTTTCCAAAAATAAATATATGTATATCTAGATCTAGGAGGAAAGAGAGTATTAGAATGAGTGAGTGTTGTGATTTAACTATTTTATATTGTTATAATTTTCTTTGTAAAGTGTGCGGTGGGATGGCCCTCCCCGACCCACAACACACTCATTCACTGGGAGAATAAATGGGTTACCTATAAAAAAAAAAATGGAATCAACTTTGCATTTTAAATGAATTACAAGTGATCTTACAGAAAATATTTAATTTCTTTACTTCATTATAATACTCAAATATAAATGGGTGCCGAAACGTCTACTGTAAAAATTAAAATAGATGCCGAAATGGTTTGATGCCGAAACGTCTAGGTGCCGATTCGTCTAGGTGTCGAAATGGTTTGGTGCCGAAACGTCCTGAATCGATCTTGATCACAGAGACGCAAACTCTTGAGAATTGTCTGCATTTATTAATAAGCATTTTTCATGTACTGATCATATATATACGGCCTTGGACCACCATTATTTTCACATGGTAACAGACCAGTCAGGAAGTACTTCCGGGTCATATGGTGCTGAAATAGTTCCTTGAAAGAATCCAAAGTTTCTAGTTTGCATGTGTTTTTCCCAAGATTAGTTTCTATTTCATTGTTAAGTCTAACCTGATGTTAAAGTAGTATGTCTGTTGTCATGAATAGTAAGTTTTTTACTGTGTTTGTCAGGATAATTTCTTTGGAGTGTATGAGCACAGAGGTTAGGCAGAGATGTGGTTTTGACAGATGTTTATTTCAAAATACGCATGGTGTGAATGAATGACGTGAAATGTTGAAAAACTGAATCGGTGTTTTATTCCAGATATGGGACCGTTTGCTAGCCAAATGTGTTTAATACACAGAATAAAAGTGTATTCAAGCGAACGAATGTTGTGGAACTTGTGACTAATCTCCAAGTATAGCCTATATTGAATTGTGTTCAATGGGCTGATTTTCACCGATCTGACACCACATAGACCGTAATGTTAGCTCTACACAGAATAACACTTACCCTAATGCTCCGTGACACTTCAAATATCCATTAAAATGTATATACGTGAAGGCAACACACAAAAATAGCAAAACAACAATGACCATAACTGCTCTATGCACCAGCATTTGGCTCAAAATGAAAGTAGATGACCCTTTTTTGACAATAACTGCCGAACCACAAGTCATTTTGTTTAAAATCTTATCTCATACAAAGTAGTACCACTCAGCACTCTGATGCCCGATTCCTTTGCTTTTTGCATCCATATCTTCGGAAATATATCCTCAAAACAAAAACAGTAAACATACGTATCTCTTTTATGTACTAAATCAATTACACAGTCTCAAATAACACCACTGATAGTACTACTTCCGAGTACGGTACGACCATTTTCAACTTTTGACCTCTCTGTTACCGGTCCAAGTCCATACACAATAGTTTTCGTCTAGAAAAATAATTTTCCCTATGAAAATAATTTCATCTTAATACATCAATTGTAACAGTTTAGAAGGTATTAATTTTGCTTACATGTTTTTATATGAAAGTGAGAAACAAATACAAATGCAGAACAAATCTATATACATATGCCCATATGTACTGAACAAATATATACATTCAATTTGTTCTTTATTTATTGTTGTATTATTTCTATGTTGATTGCGAAGCATGGTGGACAAACGGGTTTTACCTTGTCCGTCGTCAGTCGTCTATCTTCGTTTCTGGACAATAACTTCAGCTATAGGAATGAACTATTGGAACGAAACTAGGTACATGTAGGTAGCTTATATGAAAAGTAAGCTTGGTATTGCATTGAGGTCACTGGCGTCAATGTCTATGTCGCTGTTAATAAAAATAGAAACGTTAGGCGACACATTTAATTCCGCGGACATCTAGCAATACAGTTTTACGTGCGACTTCCAATCTGCTTTCTGCTGATCATCCATTGTACCCATCGTGTTTAGAAGTGTCTTGTTGAAACGTTCAGCCATTCCGTTTCCCTGTGGATGGTAAGGGGTTGTTCTGCTTTTCTTTATGCCTGTTATATCGCACAGTTGTTTATGACTTTCCCTTCAAAGCATTGTCCCCTATCGCTATGAAGTCTTGCCGGGAAACCGTAATTCACAAACAAGTTTCCATACAATACGCGAGCTGTAGTAGCTGCTGTTTTGTTTCTTGTCGGAATGGCTTGTGCATACCTTGAAAAGTGGTCCATTATTACGAGAATGTTTTCGTACCCGTCATTTGAGCGTTCCAAAGAGAGGTAATCGATACACACAAGTTCCATTAGCGCACTGGATGTAATATTTACCAGATCTGTAGCTTTTGATGGAGTAACCTTTCTTCGAATGCATCTTCCACACATATGTACCTTTGTCTTGATAAAAATTGTCCATCCCAGGCCAGTAAAAGCGTTGTTTTATGATAAATAAGCTGCGATCCCTTCCCTGGTGACCAAGGTCATTATGATATGCGTTGAATCTGATATCTCTAAGAAATTCTGGTATTATAAGTTGTTGGTATTCCTCACCGTTAACTATGCCATGGTGGTAAAGTACCCCTTTCTGAATAGACAACTTGTCCCAAATTCCAAGATATCTAGCATCAATAGTATGTGCATCAAGTTGCGTATTTGTTGGTTTCTGGCTATCTACGACACCCTTGACAATGTAACTAATGTCATGATCAATGGATTGTGCTTTGATCCAGTCTTGTAACGTCAATGATGTCTCACTCACGATGTCATCTGATAGTGGATCCTCCTGAGTTGCCACTAAATCATCTGATACGGTACTAACCAGATTCTCTACAAATAAGAACTCTTCTGAGTTTGCATTAATGGCCTGGGAAATAGCTTTCAGTACCTCTGGAAATATGCACTGTTCAGAAGATTCAGAAGAAGGCGGCTTGCGTCTCGATAGTCCATCTGCATCTCCGTCACTTGTCCCGCATCTGTACTTTAGGCTGAAGTTGTGACTGCAGAGGTCTGCTACCAACCGTTGTCTCGTTGCATCGAGCTTAGCCGTAGTAAGTACATAGGTAAGGCGGTTTTTATCGGTAACCATCTCAAATGTAGCACCATACACATAGTAGTGAAACCTGTCGGCCACGGCCCACTTTAAGGCTAAACATTCCAACTTGTGTCCTGGGTAATTCTTCTCCGCCGGATTCAAACTTCGACTTGCGTAAGCATCTACACGACTGATACCATCTTGCTCCTGATATAGGACTGCTCCGAGTCCGGTACTCGAAGCGTCCGTATGTAGCTTGAAAGGTCTATCATAATCTGCATATGACAACACAGGCAACACAGATGTAGATCAGTGCTTCAAACGCCTTCTGTTGAGCTTCTGTCCAAACAAACTTGGTTGGCTTCTTCTTGTTCTTATTCTTTAGTGTTTTCTTTCCGGAGTTGGTTGCCAATAAGAAGATCGTTTAAGGTCCTGGCAATGTTCGCATATCCTTTTCTCTGGCCTTAAATAATTAGCACTTTGATGCCTTTAACTTCAGTCTATGTTGCTGTAACCGTTGGAACACAGCCTCTAACCGAGTCGAATGCTCCTCAAATGTTGCGGGGAATATGATGATGTCATCAATGTATATTAAACAATTATGGAGACTGAGGTCACCGATACATCTTTCAAACGACAAGAGTTCCTACCTGGAACGCTGTCTTAGGCTTGTCTTGTTCTTCAATCTCAACCTGCCAATACCCACTCCGCAAATCGAGTTTCGGGAAGTATTTAGTCTTGGCGAGAATGTGTAACGTACCTTCGACTCTTTGGGATGGCATACGCATCACTGTCCGGTTGTTTAGTTTGCGATAGTCGACGCAAAATCGTATTGTACCGTCTTTCTTTCGCACAACAACTACGTTTAAAGAAAATGGGCTCTGACTTGGTTGTATGGTATCTGCTTCAATCATCTCATTTAGATGTTCACGGATCCTTTGGAATAACGCTGGTGGTATGCGACGATGGGCTTCTTTGAATGGCTGTTTGTTATCCAGTTTAATTGTGTGTTTAACGAGGTCGCATGTGCCTTAATCGGTAAAACTTTCGATTTTTTTTTAAAGCTTGTGTTTTCTGATCAGGTGTTAACTTGGGAGTTCTCCAACGACACGTTCTTTGGTAATCCTGATGCTTTGTCGCGATGCTCCGTATCTTTTGATGCTGAATGTTGAGACATCGTTGCGCTTGTGCATGCGCCTATCGGATCAACATTCCTAAGAACTTTAACCTCTCGGAGCTCGCATAGGTCTGATCTCGGTTTAATTTCAAGAACATTTGCTGACATATTGAAAATTCGAACCGGGACTCGTTGACTATTTCCGGGCTTGTCTAAAGACACAACACGCGGACAAACACCGATCCAAGTAGATGCTGCTTCTGTCTGCTCGGTAACCGCTGTGTCACTATCAGTCTTCTTTCGTACAAAGCCGGAAACAGTGATAACTTCCATTGGTTGAACTCTGATGCTGGTATGATTTGTTGACTTGACAACTCCAACGAAATCATTTTGTACAGACACAAAGGCATCATTCCATTCCTGGGGAACGTTCTTATCATGCTGACACATCTCTTTATATGTTCTGATGACGTTCGATCTTATAACCATTGGAACCGCTAAATTATAATCCGTAGACGAACAACCAGTACAGGTAATTCAATATGCATAATCTTTAAGGCGGGAACCTGTATAGATCCTTCAATATATCCCAAATATGGAAGTCTATTTCCATCGGCTCCTTGAAGATTTAACCGTAAATCATCCAATGATGCTAAAGATGGTAATGGACAAATGGATTGATACAAATCCTCCGACACTGTCGAAACCATCGATCCACTGTCAATAAGGGCTGGTGTTTCTATGCCACAGAAACCTACAGAAGACTCATTGGCATGGCCAATTAATCTACTGAAGAGTGCTTTGGGACTGGGGCGTGTGTTTGGTTGTCTCCATTTTACCCTGGAATGGAGACATCTACATATTTAACGGTCCCTTTGCCCTTTCAGTTGTTGCATTTGTTGTAAGTTTTTTTTTCTGTCTTGTGTTGTGTCCACTGATTTCTTATAAGCATTCTTATTGGCATTCTTTTCTTTCCAGCTTGTTGGTGATGGAGATATTCTGTCTCTGCCATCTCTAGCCCAGTTCCTTCTTGATACATTCTCTTTCTTCAACTGCTCCATTTGATTTTCTAAAGATGATAATGTTTTCATTAGTGCATCAAATTTTGACTCTTCTTTTATGTCGAATGAGACCGTTTTAACATGTATTCCTGCACTTGCATTTAAATTCATCTCATGTTCTTCCTTTTTGAACTCTCCCCGCAGCGAATCAAAATCTGTGTTCTTTCAAATTGTATTCGTGTAGCATTCTTTAACCTATCGTTAATGAGGAACTTCCAAAACTGTGTTATTAACATATCATTCTTTGCTTCTTTTTTAACATGACCTTTCTCTATTGCTCTGTATAATTTCTTCCAAGAGCAGAGCCCATGCAGTTACATTTTTCCCCTGCTTTTGACGTTCTGTATAAGATTCTTGCAATACACTTTCTCCAGTTGCAACATTTCCAAATACTCCTTCCAACTTGGCCACCATCGTTTCCATACCCGCAGTGGATACAAGTGGTAAGAGTACCCGCTTAGCCTGTCCTTTTAATGATCGTCTTATTCCTTGTGAAATCATATATTCTGCATACATATTACATTCTCTTACGCAGCTCACTTCGTATTTCCATTCCTCGAACGTCACTTCGTTTTTCGGCTTGGGCTCTTCGCCAGAGAAAATGGAACATTTTGTCATGAATGGCTTATCATTAAAAGATGCATTGTCTGTGGCATTATCTTCTACACTCTGTTCCTTCCTTTCCGTTTTAATGTCTTGTGCACCACTTAAGTGTTCATTGACTTGGTTTACACTCAGATCGTGGTGACTCCAGAATTAGTTTCTCCTTCTTACACAGCTCTATTTCTTTTTGAAGCAATCGTTCTTCTTTCGACTTCAGTTCATATTTTTTTATCAGCTACGGTATGTTTTGTATCTTCAAATTATTGTTTCACTTTTAGTGACATACTCGCATCCTCTCTTCGTCTTAATTCATGCTCATGTTTTTTTGTTTTTATTTTTGTTTTTTTTCTGAAGCTTCCATAACATATTCATACAGAACATATTTCTATATATAAATGTTATTATTATTTACCGATATCATGCAAAATGTATATATTCATTTTTGATAAACATGTAACTCACTACATTCTTATTGTGTAAATATACATATAACAATAATAATATGATGTTACTCTGCATGGCCTAGAGTAAGTGCAAATGAATTTGCCATGCAATGAGTAAGTGCAAATGAATTTGCCATGCAATTTACTTGCTAATCTTTTTTTTTTCTCTCAGCACATTTATATGGTTCGTATAATTTTTTTCAGCACACTTATACTATATGGTTCGTTTACTATAATTCTGTATACTATCGAATATGCACATTAGGTATGTTATGTATAAATATGCACCAATATCAAATATGCACCATATATGTATTTTATATACACTCAAGTGATATGAAAACGCAACACGGGAATTTCCGCTATATATTGTATGTACAATATGCTGCTTTTAATCGAATGGTACATGGCTAGGTAAGACCTTTCCTTTTGGAAAAAAATACTAAAACAACAAATAATACAGCAAATAGTATTCCTTCAATGTTTCATTATTCACAGAATACGCGTTTGGCTCAATCATGTGAGCAAACTTAGGATGCAACATTTTGCAAACTATTTACGTTAAATACAGTACTGAACTAGCTCAATTTTTCGAAGAGCAACTTCAACATTGATGAAGTTCTTGTTACAAAGTGTAGTGTGATTAAAACGTCTACAATATCACAGTTGTGTCCTTTCTCCAGTTAACTGCAACTTCCTTTTTAAAAAAGACATCTTGGGATTTCTTTGGAATATTATGTGGAATTAAGTGTGCAGTATATACAATATATAGCGGAAATTCCCGTGTTGCGTTTTCATATCACTTGAGTGTAGACCTGCAGCAATATATTATCAAATATGCATTACTGTATATTTCACTTATATACATGTATCAGCTTCATTTCAAGTATGCGCCATTTTGTATTTCCTATATATATACACACATGTATCAGTATTTTCTCAAATATATACCCATTTTTGCAGATACACACCATATACCACACTCACCCGCATACACATGTTATTTACACATATATATACATATGATTTTCCTGGGGTATTGTAGGCATTTAGTATGTCTACTGTACGGATATGTATGGATTACTTTTTTTTTGGAAAAAAAAAGAAAAAAGTTAAATACAAATTAATTTCTAGAACTTAAATATATACATCAAATAAGGAGAAAATTGTAAAGATAAAAGGTTGAGAAGTAGACAATAGTGTTTTACTATGTCGAATGTTGTGATGTCCCTGCATTTTGGAGTATTTCATTGAGGTTTAGTACAATCAAGTAATTCTGTATCTATAGGCCTATTTTACCTATATTTATATATCGACTCCACATGGCTTCAAATCGTGCAACTTTTAAATTTGTATATGCTATCCACTTTTCCACTTTGTATAAAGATATAATATGTTTTTTAAAAATATTTAACAATGGGATTTGTAATTGCATTTTTTGTTGATAAATGAAAAATTTGGCCTGCAGGAGTATTTTGCTCAAAATGATATCAAATTTATTATTTCCAAATAGAATATCTGTTTCTGACCAAGGTGTCAGCCTTGTATTACATTTATGCCTGATGTATTCTGCAAGGTCTAACCAAAACTGTGTTACAACTTCACAATTCCAAAATAGGTGATGAATGGTTTCAGGTAAAATATTGCAAAAGCTGCAAACATTGTTATCTAGAATATTCATTTTAGTCAATAAATATTTAGTTCCCAAAATTCTGTGGTTGATTCTATATTGTAACCACAGTAGTTTAGGGTCTTTCGTTATTTTGAATGGTATTGCATATATTGATTCAAATTTATAATTAGGTACAGTTACAACTTCGTTTTTCCATTTTATTAATGACTTGGGGTAAATGTTTTTTGTAATTAACACATCATAAATGAGTCTACATCCTTTACTGTGCTTTTGATTTAGTGATATGGTAAGAGGGCGTAAAGGGTTTGGGCTATTGCTGGGTAGATGAGCAAAATTTAATTTAGCCAAGTAGTTTCTTATAGCAGTAATCGTGTTTAAAAGGTCGTTAATTAATAAAATACCTCCTGTATACCATCTTCTATAGAAAATGCTTGAACCTCCGACCTTAATGTCTGGATTGTGCCATATATTACCTGAATGAAAATGATACCAGGAAACTGGTTTTACTTGTTCAGTAAAACATTTATAACCGGAAAGAACTTCTTTCCAAAATGGATTGTGTACTCTGTTTAAGTTCTGTTTTATATAGTCACTTCCAAAGTTAATTAAGCCTGTGAAAATTGGACATGTTGTTTTCACTAGTTGAGTATATTTATTGTCTGTCTGAAATATTCTGCGGATCCAAGTAATTTTTAAAGCTGAAATAAATTGTTCAATATCAATCATTCTTAGTCCTCCAAATTTATGATCTTGTTTTATAATGGTTCTTTTTATTTTATCTTTTGAATTGTTCCAAAGAAATGTATAAAACATATTCTGGATAAGTTTAATTTTATCTGTTGTTGGATTGGGAATGTCTGTTACTAAAAGATTAAGTTTCGAAAGGGCTAGACTTTTTAGAACCACAATCTTCCCTAAATGGGTAATATTCTTTTTGTCCAACTTGCAAGTAGTTTTTTATTTCTTCTATTTTAAGATCATAGTTTATATTTATCATTGAAATCAGATTTGTTGAGAACCTTACTCCTAGTACAGTGAAAATACCCTTTTCCCAATATAGATTGTATTCTGGACATAACTGTGTGGCACTTCCTTTTTTTGATCCAAACCAGATAGCCTTAGTCTTGTTAGCATTTATCATAAGGCCGGACATTTGTGCATAGAATTCTAATGTCATCATTGTGTGTAAAAGTGAGTCTTTGGAGCCATCTAGTGTCAAACTCGTATCATCAGCATATTGTGATAATAAAAATTCAATGTTCTCTATATTGATACCTTTAATATTTGGGTTGTTTCTTAACAACACAGATAGTACTTCGGCACAAAGAATGAACAGGTAGGGTGACAACGAATCTCCTTGACGACAGCCTCTGTGTAAATAGAACCAGTCTGACATATGTCCATTAACAATAACACAAGACTCAATATTGTGGTAGAACATTTTTGTCCAACTAATAATTGAAGGGCCAAAATTAAAAAAATGTAAAGATTTTGTCATGAAATTCCAAGAAACGGTGTCAAAAGCGGTCGCGAAGTCTATCAAGAGTAGTAGCCTTGGAATATTATATTTCTCAGCATAAAATAGTATGTCATACAGTAATATTATATTTGTTCCCATAAATCTGCCTGGTAAAAAACCTGTTTGATCTTCATGAATGATAGTACACAACACATTTTTTATTCTAAAGGCTATGGATGCTGATGCTATTTTGTAAGAGACATTCAGAAGGGAGATAGGTCTCCAGTTTTTCAAATATAATTTATCTTTATTACCTTTTGGAATACAGGTGATAACTCCTCGCTTTTGTGTTACTGAAAGTTCTCCTTTTAAATATGCATAATTACTAAAAAATGGCCTATATTGTTCCAGAAAAAATTATAGAATTCAACTGTGAATCCAGAGTTACCTGGGTTCTTGTTATTCGACATTCTTTTTAGTGTATTTAACATTTCTGTATAACTAAGAGAACCTTTTATAGATTGTTTTATATTTTCACTTAATATTGGTATGTTGAAGTCTCTAAGTAAAACATTTAAATCTATATCTGTTGTCTCTTTTGCTTCATATAGTGTTTTAAAATGATTTTTTGTTTCCATCAAAATTTCCTCCTGTGTTTTTAAGGTATTTCCTGATGTTGATATTAAAGAATTCATAAATTTTGAGACGTAATTTCTATTTTCCAAATTGCAAAAATACCTAGAAATATTTTCTCCTTCATTTATCCATCTTGCCTTAGATCGCACAAAAAAACCTTCTAATTTTTTTTACGGAGTTCGAATATTTCTTTTTTTTTCTGCTCGAGTAAGGTGTAGTTGATGTTAATTTCTTTTTCAAGTATATATATTTCTTTTAAAACCCATTCTTCCTTATTTATATTCATTTTCTTTTTATATGAAGAGTAGGCTATCGTTTTACCTCTAATTGCTAATAGTAAAGTTTCAAAGAATAACTGATCATGCTCATGTTTAACTAAGTTTTCCTCTCTAATGTAAAGTTCACGCTCTCTATCACTAATTGTTTATTCCTTGTCTCGGTTTACACTGTCACATCGTGGTGACTCCAGAATTTGTTTCTCCTTCTTACACAGATCTATTTCCTTTTGGATCAAGTGTTGTTCTTTCAACTTCATTTCATGTTCTGTTTGTTCAGCTACGGTTTGTTTTGTATCCTCAAATTCTTGTTTTACTTTTACTGACATACTCGCGTCCTCTCCTCGTCTCAATTGATACCCACGTTTAACTAAGTGTTCCGCTCTAATATTCTGTTCACGATCTCTATCACTAATTGTATTTTTTATATATTGATCCCGGTCCAGCATCTGTGAATTTCTTCTTTTGCCTTCTCCTATAACTCGCCCTTTCTCACTATCTCCTGTGCTGTCGATATGTTTTAATTCACCTCTCTGGGAATTAAAACTGTATCTAAGCCTCTTCTCCTCTTTTGCTAACTGCCGTAATCGTTCTCTAAAGTTCTCTTCCTCTTTATCTTTAAACAGAATACTAGCTTCAAGTCTTGTTTCTTCAGCAAAGATCTCCTTAAATCATTCATTTCTTTTTCTCTCCTCTTCTAGAAGGATGTTTTGCTTCCTCATCCTTTCTATTCTTTCCTTTAGATCTCCTTCTGCCTCACTGTGTTTCTGTCTATCATGCTCCAT
This sequence comes from Cyrtodaria siliqua, assembly GCA_037043455.1. Taxonomy (NCBI): domain Eukaryota; kingdom Metazoa; phylum Mollusca; class Bivalvia; order Adapedonta; family Hiatellidae; genus Cyrtodaria; species Cyrtodaria siliqua. The sequence continues at coordinate 127,006 of JAWPHD010007300.1, forward strand.
TCTCTGTTCTTGTATCCTCAAGTATTCAATTATATTGAGTGTCTTTACTTCTTCTTCATCTATCAATACTCTGTCTTGCTTTGTCTTGCTTTGAATGGCTCTCAGGTATGTTACTTGTTATTCTACTTCTGCTTTGACGTGTCATAGTTTTCTTTTTTCTCTTGCTCTGGTTTATCTCATCTATTAGTGCTTGAGATTCCGCTCTACTACCAACTCCCATATTCATATCTTGTTCATGTGTCGTCATTCTGTTTCCCTGTATACCTAATATACTATCTCTCACACTATTCCGTAGATTTTTCTTTCCATGCGCTCTCCATTATCTGTCGGACAATAATTCAGCTACAGGAATGAACAACTGGAACGAAACTAGGTACATGTAGGTAGATTATATGAAAACTTAGCTTGGTATTGCATTGAGATCACTGGCGTCAATGTCTAGGTCGCTGTTAATAAAAATAGAAACATAGAAACTTCAGGCGACACATTTAATTCCGCGGAAATCTAGCAATACAGTTTTATTACATTTTTATGGGTGAAAGATCAGGATGTCTCAGTGTAAGAATATTCATAATAGCTTAATAATAATAACTAACTCCGAAGTGCTGCTGACGTCGACGTCATCAAGCGATAATGTTTAATAAAGCAAAATTATACATAAACTTATTTAAAATGTAATAAATATATTAGTTAACTGCTGAGATCGATTCACTCGCATACATTGTTTTTTTCATTCACGCGCATACACTCGTTCTGTGAAAGGAACCACATCTCTACCGTTTCGTGAAGGATTTCTCTATAATCGATCTCAGCAGTTAATCTCTTATATCATTGAAGGGGTTGGACCTAATGCCCAGGATAACCTACTTCAAATTATTTATATTAGGTTATACAAATGTATACTATATATTAATGGTTTACCGTTACATCAATTGGCTCGCATTGGTATATTATGAGCTGTTAGTTATATGTCACCGTTTGGGTTCTATCTCTTTCATATTTCATATTACCCTGGGTTCGATATATATCGGAACAGAGATGATTTTCCACATAGTGTTTATTTCTATAAATCAATGCGTCAAACAAAGCAAAACTCCATCTTTGAATATATAAATATTCAAACATAAATATTACATAAATATTTATCTTCGAGTACAAAGTACAACAACGTGTAACTACATTGAAGCCTCGGCAAAATGCCCTCTATTACATGAATTAAACAATAACAATAACAAATACCGGGGTAAGCACATATGTAAATATATGTCGATACATGTCAACAACACAGATTATGTTTTACATAGACAATGACCTTGTAGTCCCATTTGTTTAAACATCTAATATAAGCGTTTACAAAATCACATATTTAATGGAAAGGTGACACATCTTATAACAAACAATACTAATTAAATATCCATACCTGTGAATATATAATATTCAAATATAAATATTACATAAATATTTATCTTCGAGTACAAAGTACAACAACGTGTAACTACATTGAAGCCTCGGCAAAATGCCCTCTATTACATGAATTAAACAATAACAATAACAAATACCGGGGTAAGCACATATGTAAATATATGTCAATACATGTCAACAACACAGATTATGTTTTACATAGACAATGACCTTGTAGTCCCATTTGTTTAAACATCTAATATAAGCGTTTACAAAATCACATATTTAATGGAAAGGTGACACATCTTATAACAAACAATACTAATTAAATATCCATACCTGTGAATATATAATATTCAAATATAAATATTACATAAATATTTATCTTCCAGTACAAAGTACAACAACGTGTAACTCTACTGAAGCCTCGGCAAAATGCAGTGAACGCACCATTAGTATGTTAGTAAAAGATTGTCAAGGGTGACTATAAACATAACCCATTACTTATACGGAACCGATGTTAAGGATTTATTTGATATATTGTGGCGTAAGTAACAACATACAATTGTCTTTTGCAAATATATTTATTTCGACCCACATCGAAAACATAGCATAACGAAGGGCTTATTGAGCCGGTCAGTCACATATATAAACATGTTATTTGAAAATGTTTAATTACGTTTATTGACAAAAGTGTAATGTGTGATACCCTTTGAGCCAAACAATTACCCTTGCCGTTCTACTGAATGAAATATTCTTAAATGTTTACTACAATGACAAACTTTAAAGAATTCCAGCACTTACACATTGGTAAATCGAAGGGGGAAAATCAACAGGAGTTCAACATGCTTATTATATTTTGGATCAACAACATGCAATGCATAATTGCCAATTTTGGACACAAACAATTTTTTTTTAACCTATGCTTGGTGTCATACAAATGAGATATCATTTGCAGTTTTAGAATTTTAGCGGTAAAAAAGTCAACACAAAATGATTTTATATATGGCGAATTAGGTAGAACGTCATTCGTATCTAAGAGGTATCTTATCAATTATTGTTAAATATTGGTTAAAGATTTTAAATATGAGGGAACAACAACATGTTAAAATTGTTTATAATATGATGTTAAAAGAGTTTAAGCTACATCCACAAAAAGTTAATAGGGCATCACTAGTCAAACATTTATTGGCTTCTCTAGGTTTCCAGTATGTGAAGTTACAACAAGGTGTTGGAAATGATACCATATTCATTAACTTAATAAAACAAAGACTGACAGATCATTTCATTAAAACTGGAATGACAGGTTACAAATGTCAAGCAGAGCAGTGTTCTACAATACCATTGCATGTTTTCAATTCCTACCTTATCTCGAAAATATAAATATGTACACATTTTTTTAATCAGTTGCGAGTTTCATCTCATAGATTAAAAATCGAATCTGGCAGATGGGTTAAACCTAATAGAATACCTATAAACGAGAGAACTTGTGATCTATGCAACATGTTAGAAGATGAGTTTCATTTAGTATTACAGTGTGACAGATATACAGAGTCAAGGAACAATATACACCCAAGTATTTCTACCGACGACCTAACTTGGTTAAGTTTATATAACTGATAAATTCAAATAATAAAGGATATACATGTATTCGTAAACTCTCCATATTTATCTACAAAGCGTTTCAATTCAGAAATGAGATGCTATATTGAAATTATATTGTGGATATGTATAAATATTCTTATGTTAAATTGTGTTAAATATTCAAATATTCATGCACATTTTTAAACGCCTTCTCATCAATGCGCAGGAAATGTGAACATGCATATGCAAAGTATTTCATTGTGATTTCAAACTTGTCTTATATGTATCAACCGCACTGTTACCATGTATTACTCTGTATTTGTAACCACATGGGCTTTATAGCCTATTGAAATTTTGAAATAAAATTATCTAAAATTATCTATCTTATTAAAAAAACCTGGCATAACCCATATTCCATTGATATTCTATTGAGCATTATAACGAACAAGAACGCAAATTGGCACACGCACTGTACGAAAATGTTATACATATATATAAATAATAAAGTATTATGAAGTATTATATTTGTACGATACCATGATGCTATGTTATGTTCCTATAAATACATGTTGAATTCAAGAAACAGTCAGCCAGACGCTTTCAGTACAGCTTTCATTGACACAGATCAATATTTCTGAGTTTCATGTTTTCAACTGTGTGAAAAAGTTAAATTGAACATGTTATGATGAATTGCAATGTACTTCAGTTGGATTTGGCTATAAATTAGTGATTTTGCACATGAAAATGGACCATACTTTGATCAACATGGATGATTTTGTGTATACTGTTTGTAGTGAACTCCCAAATCACTTCAGTAATGTAATATGGATTCCAGGCGATGAAACATCCTAAGACCTTGAAGGGACACGTAGTTATCTTGAAGTGTTTATCAAGCATTGCACTTAGCGTCTAGATTGAGTTATCAA